>JAOTRH010462479.1:0-24619 GCA_034768845.1 Heliamphora exappendiculata
TTTTAGGTACAAGTTTTAATTGCTAGTTTTAAGGTTGCGACAGTGTTTCGAAGCACTTAGACATTTATTTAGTTTCTGAAATTTTAACACCAATTAGATAAAAATATTCCCTACAACTTCCATATGTATCACTAATACTAGATCCTAAGGCACGGGGGTCATTTGTTTTATTTAAGTAAAAACGGTACAGCAATTTACAGAGAAATGCATATGAATTGAGTTTCTGATGGCCACTGTTTTGGGGTGTTAATTCAAGGGATATGGCTCTAATTTTTGGTGGAGTTTTAGTGTAAGGTGTTCTCTACAAGTTTCATGTTTTGAGTCAGGACAAGTTATTTAAAAAACGTTTGAGATTTTGGCCAATTTATAAAATGGGTTCAGTTAGCCTAAAGGGTATGCAGAATGCATTTTTTAACAGAGAATGCTCAAAATCTTTCGGGCATCATCCAAGGGTATTTTGGGCTGGTTTTTCCGAGTATATATTTTAATATGTTAGCTACATTTTTCATGTTTACCACTTTTGGATTTGGCTTTTAAAAAGTTAGGTTTTAGGTCTCACAAAAATATGTAACAGAGAGGTCTGCTGCCAGTCACTGAACCTCAATAGTGACTTGGGAAGGGCTTTGACCTATCAAGAATTCAGATATATGGCTCATATTTAGTGGATAGAATGAAAAAACATTTCCTCTACAAGTTTTGTGTTTTGGCCTAAGCTCGGTTCTCACTTTAACTTAAGGTTTTTAGGTCTTCAACTCAGAGTGGTCAAGATCTGATACTCTTTGGCAAAAATGAGATATATGGAGTTCTATCCAACGAAATCACTTCAAATCAATTTTTTATGAAATATAACTCAACAATCTAGATCTTGACCCAATAATAACTTTAAGACCATTTTTCTACATTTAGTTATGATGATTTAAAGTTGGAGGCGAAAAGTGAGTTAGTCCAGAAAATCAGGCTACTTAGGGTTTTGGTTGCTTAACTTATGTTGTGTAAATTTTTGACATGTATCTTTGCATGCATGTTATAAACTCACATAACCCAAAACTCCAGAATACACGTAATCCATAAAACTTAAAAATATACACATGCCTCATACAAAATTCGATCTTACACAAACAGCCAATGCTCTACTCCAATGACGCCCTTTTGAATCATTCTTTGTTTTATTTTCTTAGAATTTGTTATAGAGATGGATTGAGGGGTATCTTAGGAGAGAATGTCAAAAAATTTAAGAGAGTTACTTACCTTATTTGAAGCTCAAATGAGTGAAGGAGATATGGGCTTAACTTTATAGTACCTTCTTTGAGCTTTTCCTCCTCATTTATTCTCCCTTCTCTCTTCTTCTTTCCTTCTTCTTTGTAGACACTTAGAAATTTTTTTGATAAACCTCTCTCACTTCTCTCAACCGAATGTGTGAAGGGGAAGTGTGTTCAGGGTGTGTTTTTATAATATAAATTATAATGGAGATTAATTATTGCAATTAGTTTTAAATTCACATTTTTGTAATTTACTATTGGTTGCATGGGAGGTGGGAGTTATTTGAGGGAGACATATTCAGACCATGGCAGCAAGGGAATTCGGCTGGGGCTGTTTGGGGAACTAAAAAGCTAATTTTGTATTTAATTAGGGTTTTAAATTGTATTTTGGTACATTTTTGTGAATATAAATACATAAAATATTAATTTTATGTTCCTAAACCTACTAAAACCTATTATATTAATGTATTTATAATTTATTTAGTTTTCCCAAAATTTTCATAATTTTGATAGCAATTACTTTAATAGGTGTAGGTTTTTAAGTTAAATTAAGCTAGTTTGACTACAATTAGTTTTTTAACTTATTTATTGTGTAGAGACTTTAAATAATTATTTGTTTACTTTTGTTGAGCTATATTATTATATTATTATGTATATTACTTGTGTAAGAAGTATTGGATCAAAATAATGCTTAATTTATTCATATTTTTCTCATTTTTAAGCTTAAAAGGGAAAAAGTATCTTTTTGGGCACAAATTCCTAGGTGGCCGGCCATGCAAGGGCATTTTGATCATTTTTTTATTATTTTGTATTTTATTAATTAATTGTATATAAATATCTAATTTTGGGTGTTCATGTGTCAAATTTTTAATTTTTGGGACTTTTTGCTGTACTTGGGGCAAAATGGTCATTTTACCTTAATTATTGGAATTTTTAATTTTTAATTTAATATTTTATATTATTTACTAAATTTAAGCTATTTCGAGACTTTTCTAAGTATTAGGGCTCTCTCTCTGAGTATTTGGTTTCTTTTAGGATTTCCTGATCAAAATTAGGGTTTCGGACAAGTTATGGTTTCTTCTATTCATCTAGCGACCTAAGTTTTCATCGTCTATTTGTTGCTAATACTAGGATTTGAGCTGTGTTATAATCTATGTTGTTAATACTAGAGTCCGGACCGGGATGTTACACTATATCCCCTTTTTATACCCATAGAATTACCCATCTTGGTAGGCCCAAAGAATCTAACTCATTTATCATTTTCAATTAACCCAACACCTTTCACCATTTTATCACGTTCTTAATTTAAAGTTTCACCAACCTAATTAATTACAAGTCACACACACATACACACGCTTTGCCAACTCATTTATCAAGTTTCACAAATTCATGGTTCAAAGTCATAGGCACCGGCGTTGGACGAGCGTGTAGACCCACGTAGCGTTACACTCAACCTGGCCACATGAAGTAACGGGACGTTCTATACCCCGACACGACTAACGTCCTTTCCCGGTTGCTAGCCAGTGGGCAGAGATTCCAATCTGCGCAGTTTTTCAGACTTTCACCGAGGTGCAACTCTTGCCTAACCTTAAATGATTCATAGATCCAGAAATCGATCCTTCTTAATATATCACTACACAGCACACACACGCGAGTCCAACCTAACTGGTTCCTCTCACTGAACCCATTTCATTACACGATTCCATTATTCAAATTTCCATTATTTTTAGGCTCAAACCCGAATTAATCATCATGTGGATTCAAATTCACAAATTCATTAGTTTTATTCAACAAAACCCACACTTTTGGCTTGACATTAACATGTGTCACAAAAATCTATAGGATTAAGTTCACAATAGGTTATGAAAATTCTCAATTTAACCATTATTCATATTAATTTCATTATACCAAGTCTTTAAACCCAAAAACCCCAATTTGTATGGTTTTAACCCAAAACCCAAACCCTAAATTCTCGTTCCTTACTCAAATCACAAGAAAGAACCACGTCAAGCTAGGAATATGTTAAATCCCTCATAAATCTAAGATCTAACCTTCATTATCACCAAACTCAAACTTAGGGTTTTGGAAACGCCAATTTCTTGCTTTTATGTTCATAAATTAGAAAATACAACACATCTCACATAAATATTCGAATAGAGTCTTAGATCCTATCTTAAGAATACTAAATCCACAATCAAAAGTTTCACATGAGCTCCAACTACGAAAATCTCCAACCACACGGTGAGAAGACGTCCCCAAAGCCAAGATTGGACCTCTAACAGTTGAATCACTGAGAGAAAAGTAAGAAATCACCTTAAGGGGGGCCATGAGAGCTCCTACGCTCTCTAAACATAAACCTTAGTCCTCACCTTTGCTCTAGAGAGAGAGAGAGAGAGGAATGAAAAGAATAAAAGAAAGAGACTCCACGCGACTTATTTAAAACACCTGATTCGCGATAGTCCGCTCGAGCGGACCCCCACTACTCGAGCGGTCCCATCCCTCAGAAACTCGCTGTCACTTGTCCGCTCGAGCGGTCAGGCCTCCGCTCGGGCGGTCAGCTTGGGCTGGGATCCCAAATCACTGAAGCTGCAACTGAACCATATACGTACAAAACATCTCTCAACAACATTCCCCTACATAATGCCACCCTTAACCATCATTAATGAACACATACACGCTCAAGAAATAATTCTCACGTATAATTTACACTAGACATAACATATATGTTTTCATTAAAATTTTGAATATAACAAGGGTTCGGGTCACTACAACCTCCCCCACTTTAGAGATTTCGTCATTGAAATCGCATACATATCAAGGACTGAACAACTCGGGGTAATTTCTACATACTTTCGATTCTCATTCCCACGTATAGCTTCCTCAATGCCATGATGAAGCCATAACACCTTTACGTACTGAATAGTTCTCCCCTGCAAGAATTTCTCTTTGGTGTCAAGGATTCTCACCAGTCTCTCCTCGTAGGTAACATCATCGTCAACTCTCAACTCCGTCCAATCCAAGACATGGGACAGGTCCGGCTCACACTTACGCAACATAGACACGTGGAAAACGTTGTGCACGGTGGCCAATTGTGGTGGCAAGGCTAGGCGGTAGGTCACCTCTCCAATTCTATCAAGAATTTCAAACAGGATGATAAAACGCGACGATAACTTTCCACTCTTACCAAACCTCATTAAACCTTTTCGTGGCGAAACCTTCAAGAATACATAGTCTCCCACCTCAAATACTAATGGTCTCCTTCTTTTATCTACATAGCTCTTTTGACAATTTTGGGCGGTCATTAAACATTTATAGATCGCGATGATCTTTTCTGTGGTCTCACACACAAGCTCGGGCCCTAACACGGCTGCTTCACCGACATCGGTCCAACACACGGGTGACCTACAAGGTCTACCATACAATGTCTCGTAAGGTGCTATCTCGATGCTCGTTTGGTAACTATTATTGTAGGCTAATTGTACCAACGGTAGATGGTGCTCCTATGACCCACAAAAATCCAAAACACATGCTCGGACCATATCTTTGAGTATTTGAATAGTGCGTCCTGACTGGCCGTCTGTCTAGGGATGGAAAGTAGTACTAAGAAGTTGGCTCATTCCCATAGCTAACTGTAAACTCTGCAAAAAATGTGACATGAAACGAGGATCTCGATCAGAAACGATAGAAACTGGCACCCCATGGAGTCTAAGAATTTTGCGTATATAGAGTTTACCAAGCTTATCAATCGAATCCTTCATGCAAATTGGTAGGAAATGTGTCGACTTAGTCAATCTGTCAACCACAACCCATATGGCATCATGCCCCTTCAACGATCTCAGAAGACTCGAAACAAAATCTGTCGCGATATTGTTTCATTTCCACTCTGACACTGGTACCAGTTGCAACTGACCCGCTGGTCTCTGGTACTCGGCTTTCACTTGTTGACAAGTGTGATAATGCGAAACGAAAAGCACAACGTCTTTCTTCATACCCTTCCATTAAAACTGCCTACGTATGTCATGGTATATTTTTGTGCTACCTAGATGCACTGCCAGGCGTGAATGATGAAACTCGCGAAGTACGTCTTCCTGAAGAAATTTTGGCACAAAGATCCTTCTTGCAAACCTCAGGCTTTGATCGGGGTGGATAGTTCACTCCTTGGCATCCTCGCCATTCGAAACTTGTTCCCGAAACATCAAACTCTCAGCATCTGATTGTTGTGCCTTAACAACACGATGAACAAGGGTAGGTTGAGAAATCACCATAAACAGAGCAACATACCCATAATTCTTTCCTAAACAAAGGTCATACTCTCTGACTTCTCCGAGCATACTCCATTCTTTAGCTGCTATCTTTGCTAACGTGCTCAAGGACTTTCGACTGAGGGCGTCGACTACTATATTCGCCTTGCCCGGATGATACTAGAGATCAAAATCATAATCTCCTAAGAACTCCATCCATCTTCTCTGACGCAGATTCAGATTCTTCTGTGAGAACAAATACTTCAAGCTCTTATGGTTCGAGAATACTTCAAAGTGTTCTCCATATAGATAGTGTCTCTAGGTCTTAAGAGAAAAAACTACTGCTGCGATCTCCAAATCATGCGCAGGGTAATTTTTCTCATGAACCTTCAATTGTCCCGATCCATAGGCCACCACCTTGCCTAGTTTCATCAACACGCAACCCAACCCCTCATGCGACGCATCACAGTAAATGGTATAACCGAGTCCTCTCTTCGAAATAGTCAGAATGGGCATACTTGTTAATAACGTCTTTAATGTCAAGAAAGCGAGCTCACAACTATTGTTTCATACAAACTTGATTCCTTTTCGTGTGAGACCTGTTAAAGGCGCTGCAAGTCTAGAGAAATCTTTCAAATCGTCTGTAATATCCTGCCATTCCCAAGAAGCTTCGAATCTCAAACACATTTTTTGGTCTTTCCCACTCCATCACTACTTTGATCTTAGATGAATGCACTGTCATTCCATCTCTTGAAACTACATGCCCTAGAAAGTTTACCTATGGCAACCAAAATTTACATTTGTCATACTTGGCATATGATTGATGTTCCCACAACAATTGTAAGGCGATTCAAAGATGCTTCTCGTGTTATTCTTCCCATGGTGATTAAATCAAAATATCGTCCACAAATACTACCACGAATTGATCAAGATAAGGGTGAAAAATACGGTTCATAAGGTTCATAAATGTTGTCGGTGCGTTAGTTAACCCAAATGGCATGACTAGAAGTTTAAAATGCTCATAACGCGTACGAAAAGCCATCTTTGGAATGTCTTCCTCCCTAACCCGTAACTGGTGGTAACCCGATCTCAAGTTAATCTTCGAGAAACAACAAGACCCTCTCAATTGATCAAACAAGTCTTCGATACGCGGCATAGGGTATTTGTTTTTAATGGTCACATGGTTCAACTTACGATAATATATACAAAGGCATAACGATCCATCCTTCTTCTTTGCAAACAAAGCTGGGGCTCCCCAAGGAGACACACTAGGACGGATGAACCCCTTACCCAACAACTCTTGAACCTGTACTTTCAACTCTATCAACTTGGCCTGTGCAAAATGATATGAAGGCATGAAAATGGGGGCAGTCCCCGGGATAAAGTCTATAGAAAACTCTACCTCCCGTCGTGGTGGAAGCTCAAATAACTAGCACGAAAACACGTCTAGAAACTCACAGACAACGGGAGGAAACTCCCCTCAGGCAGAACCTATCTCACCTACGGACAGTGCAGAGAAAAGGAGGCTGAGGCTGTCACGGCCCCGCGATCTAAGAGATCTAGGTGCTAAACCATTATCCCGGTCACCCACAAAATAAAAGGAATCTCCCTCCGGTGTATAAACAAACACCCGTCGCCGATCACAATCAATGTAGGCGCAAAAGGTCATCAACCAATCCATCCCTAAGATAACATCGAATGAAAACATATCGATCACTAGAAAATCGAATACCAAATGATGGTCGGTAATCTCCATCCCACAAGCTCTACAGACATGCCTCAACACAGCAACCTCACCCAACGGTGTCTCTACGCACAAGGTGTTATCCAACACATCTACCTTTAACACCAGTGCAGATGCAAATGCAGATGAAATGAAAGAATGTGATGCTACGGTGTCATCAAGACCACTGGCCCAAGAATGATACACTAAAAAGGTACCTCGTATGATCGAAGGACTAGCTACGGTGTCTGGCACGGCAGGTACCATCGATGTACTGGGTTCCACGAGAGCATATACTCGCCCTGGTTCCCATGATTCTGTGCTCCACTGCTCCTGGCTCCTGGTTGCCTTACTGACTTAGCTGAAGTAGCACCTTATGCTGTCCTTATTGACTGTGCCCCCGACTGCTGCTGCGACTGGCCATAACCCTGTCGTTCCTGCTATGTCTGCACCCGATGTGCTTCAATAGCACCCTGAACATTCCCTCCTTGAGGGCAACCTCGTCGCAAGTGACCCATCTGGCCACACTGAAAACATGAAAATGAGGTCCTCCATTGAGTCTCATTTTTGTTGCTGCTGCTGTCCTCTTTGCTGATAGTCCTTCGAGCTATGTCCCAACTGCTACTGCGACTGGCCATAACCCTGTCGTTCTTGCTATGTCTGCACCTGATGTGCTCCAATAGCACCCTGAACATTCCCTCCTTGAGGGAAACCTCGTCGCAAGGGACCCATCTGGCCACACTGAAAACATGAAAATGAGGTCCTCCATTGAGTCTCATTTTTGTTGCTGCTACTGTCCTCTTTGTTGATAGTCCTTCGAGCTATGTCCCGGTTGCCTGCACGTGTAACACACTAACTCCCGACGTTCGAAATGTCTAGATGAACCCATTGAAGGTGCTAGTGCCGATCGTGGCTGAAATTGTGATCCCGTGGGATAAGGACTCGATCCCCTTGATTTCTGCCACTTCACCTAACGTCCTTCAGACTGAGCACCAGAAATCCCTTGATGCGACTTGTTCTCCCTAATCTTGTGGCTCTTTGCTATTGCATTCTCCACTCGGATAGCGGCCTCTACAACCTCAGAGTACACCCAAAAACCCAACGCTGTAATCCGATCCTTGATCGAAGGTCGTAGACCTCTTTCAAACCTCTTGGTGCGTAACTCCTCTGTTGACACCATCTCGGGTGCGAACTACGACAAGTTTGTGAACTTGGCCTCATTCTGGACCACGATAAGATTCCCTTGAATGAGAGAGAGAAACTCCTCCTGGTACGTCTCTAGAAGAACCCAAAAAATACTTTTCCAAAAAGACTCTGGTAAAGGCTGCCCACGCGCCATCTACGGTGGTCTTAGCAAACTTCCACCACTCTCTTGCATTTTATCGAAGTTGAAATGCCACCAACCTAATACGCAACTCATCTTCTCCGATCTCTAGGGTATCCAAGATCGTTGTGGTTACTTCCATCCACTTGGTAGCGACTTTGGGGTCCGGCTCCCCAGAGAAATTTGAAGGATCCAACCGCCAAAATTCTCTCATTGCCACAGAGGCTCGGTGCTCAGGGGCCCTTACTCCGGCCCTAGTCGCCTCGGCCATCGCCCTCGTCATAGCAAGCATTTCTTGAACAACATCAACACTGCCCACTTGTTCCTACTAGGCATGAACATCCCCTTCTTCCGGAACTTGGGCAAACGCACGACCTCGGCCACGACCTCGGCCCCTACCACGTCTCGGCATCATCGTTCTACAAATAAGAAAGAACAAGGAGAGGTATCAACACAAGCCCATGAAAAATCATCTCTCACCGATGACATTACTCTTCAATAAGACATCACTTCACCCGAATCATCATATATATATATATATATATTAAAAGCCCACTTCATTTAAATTCCTCCAAGCTCTCGAATTAATTTAAATTACAAAGAAATTATAATTTCCATTGTTGTGAAATACATTCACAAATTTATATCCTGGACTCTCAACACATGTCAACCCCACAGCACATGTAATGTGAATCGTCTTTGTGGATTTAATTATGTTACAAAAATTAATTAAAATAAAACAGACCAAGTCTCCACACCCATGTAGCGTTACACTCAACCTGGCCACATGAAGTAACGGGATGTTCTATACCCCGATACGACTAACGTCCTTTCTTGGTTGCTAGCCGGCGGGCAGAGAACCCAATATGCGCAGTTTTCTAGACTTTCACCGAGGAACAACTCGTGCCCAACCTTAAACGATCCATAGATCTAGAAATTGATCCTTCTCAATATATCACAACACAACACACACACGTGAGTCCAACCCAAGTGGTTCCTCTCACCGAACCCATTTCATTACACGATTCCATTATTCACATTTCCATTATTTTTGGGCTCAAAACTGAATTAATCATCACGTGGTTTCAAATTCACAAATTCATTGGTTTTATTCAACAAAACCCACACTTTTGGCTTGACATCAACATGTGTCACATAAATCTATAGGATTAAGTTCACAATAGGTTATGAAAATTCTCAATTTAACCATTATTCATATCAATTTCATCATACCAAGTCTTTAAACCCCAAAACTCCAATTTTTATGGTTTTGACCCAAAACCCAAACCCTAAATTCTCATTCCTTACTCCAATCACAAAAAAGAACCACGTCAAGCTAGGAATATGTTAAATCCCTCATAAATCTAAGATCTAACCTTCATTATCACCAAACTCAAACTTAGGGTTTTGAAAATCCCAATTTCTTTCTTTTATTTTCATAAATTAGAAAATACAACACATCTCACATAAATATTCAAAGAGTCTTAGATGCTACCTTAGGGATGCTAAATCCATAAAAAAAAAGATTCACACGAGCTCCAACTATGAAAATCTCCAACCACACGGTGAGAAGACATCTCCAAAGCCAAGATTGGACCTCCAACAGTTGAATCACTCAGAGGAAAGCAAGAAATCACCTTAAAGGGTGGCTAAGAGAGCTCCCACACTCTCTAAACATAAACCCTAGTCCTCACCTTTGCTCTAGAGAGAGAGAGAGAGGAATGAAAAGAATAAACGAAAAAGACTCCACGTGACTTATTTAAAACATCTTATCCGCGACGGTCCGCTTGAGCGAACCCCCACCGCTCGAGCGGTTCTATCCATCAGAAACTCTCTGCCACTTGTCCGCTTGAGTGGTCAGGCCTCCGCTCGAGCGGTCAGCCTAGGCTGGGATCCCGAATCACTGAAGCTGCAACTGAACCGTATACGTACAAAACATTTCTCAACAACATTTTCCTACATAATGCCACCCTTAACTATCATTAACGAACACATACACACTTAAGAAATAATTCTCACGTATAATTTACACCCAAATATCTCCACTGGACATAACATATATGTTTTCATTAAAATTTTGAAAATAACAAGGGTCCAGGTCACTATAGCTTATCACCAGGGTCATGGGAATTTGACTGATAAGTGTTTGAGGTTGCGTCATGAGATTCAGGATCTCATCGACAAGAAAGTTATCCCGCCGCCATCTGCTGCTCCAAAGCCAAATGTCACGACCAATACTTTGCCAAACCTTGCAAAGTAGGTTGGGGTAAACTGAATGTCCTGGAACAGTCAAAAGATCCAAGCTAGTACATCTGTTCAGCGCATCTGCCACACCCATACATTTCAGCTGCTGAAGATCAGACATCTTGTTCATTAATTATGGCTGGAAATAGCTGGGATATGATGGAAGAATGGAATGATGATGCCTGGGAGGGGTATTAAATGGCAATCCAAGCTAACTAACAAGAAGAGGAGGAGCTTAATGTGGAGGACGACTGGCCGTTGGACTACCCAGCGCGACCGTACGGGCTTGGCCATATGCTCGATGGCATTACCCTTCCTCAACTTTTTGAGGAGAAGGTATATGTTGATGATATGCAATCTTACTGGTTAGTGAGTATTGTGTTGAAATCAAACAGAGCTAAATGGACCAATTTTTAGGTTGCCCGGGAACAGCTGATAGAATACATCAAAGAGGACATCTGGGAAGAAGTCGACAACACATAGGCCATAAAGGATGAAGAGGAAACAAGAGGAAGAACAGCTGTCAGTGACTTAAATGATCTGTGGGCATTTGAAAGCCCTCTATACGTGGACGAGGTAAGATAGACTGAAAGTGCAATGCTAATATTGTGGGATCTCGAGGAAGGCACAGAGCATTTGATTAGAAGTGGGTGGCATTTCAAGCCGGCTCAATTAGAAAAAGGGCAAGCAAGCAGGAAGGGAAAAGAGAAGGACCAAGAAGAAGAGGATGACGCTGTACTGAAGTAGTTGAAAAAGACATAAGCCAACATTAGCATTTGGAGTTTGCTGATGGCTTCACACAGGCACTGACAAGCCGTGTTGAAAGTTCTGAATAAAGCCAATGTATCGATAGACGCGACCCCTGAACAGTTGATTAGGTTAATACTGCCTTCTGTAGAGCCTAAAGTGATTTCTTTTTCTGAGAAAGTTTACCATTAGGAGGAAAAAATCACAATAAGCCTTTGCACATCACTGTCAAGTGTTTAGAGGAGTGGGTTCCGGTAATGCTCATCGACAATGGTTCAAGCCTTGAATGTTTTCTCTCTCAGAATCGCAGTTTACCTGGGGATGAAGCTGGACCATTTCACGCCTTGTAATCAAGGAGTTTGAGCCTTCGATAATACAAAGAGGGATGTGTTAGGACTGGTATCATTCGCAGTGTTGGTTGGGCCTTTGAAAACATTAGTGGAGTTCAATATGCTGGATGTCCCAGCATCTTTCAACCTATTATTTGGGCGACCTTGGCTCCATAACCCTGAGGTGCAAGCTGTTCCCTCTACTCTTCACTAGAAGTTGAAATTGATAAAGAATGGGGCAGTGCAGACCATTCATGGAGAAGATAGTATTCAACCTCCAAGAGGAGAGGGCTCGACCCTCTTGGAGGTTCAGCATGGAGAAGGGGATGTGCCATTGAGTGGGCTCCAATTCGATGAAGCTTAGGCAGTGCAGATGCTATTAAAGGAAGAGGAGAACTACATCAACCCGCGAGCGGTTACAATGATGAGGTGAATGCCTTACTTTCCAAGAATGGGGTTAGGTCACAAATAATAAGGTATTCCAGAACCTGTTCAGGTATTTCCAGCTTTGCGACGTTTTGGTCTCGGGTACAAGCCGACGAAAGAAGATTTGAAAGGGCCTAAAGGGGGACAGAAGGCTAAATACTAAAAAACGCTCAATGGCTACTTTGTCAAGGAAGGAGAAGATTTCCTATGCTGTGCCTTTCCGAAGCCGTGGATTGATGAAGAAACTAACCAGAAGCTACTAAGATTGGAAATCTTCTTCAGTCATTAATTGTCTGATACGGAAGAAGAGAAAGCTGTGAAAGGAGAATAGGAAGAAAAGAAAATTCAAGAGGAAGATTGGGCAAACGATGTAGACAGATTTGACATAGGGGCATTATTCAGCAAAAAAATGGCTCAGATACACATAACTGATCAGGATTGTCTGATGATGGGCTACAATGCACCAGTGGATTACACCAAGCTTGTCACGCCCCAAACATTCGGATTACGCGAAAGCCTACCAAAACACCCATTTAAGAAAATAAGTTTTACAATTAGAAATCAAAGCCAACGTTTGAATAAATATCCCCACAGTTCAACTCTCATAAAAACTGTAAATCATGCAATCCCGTATATGAATAAGTATATCGCCAAAAGGCATACAAAACCCGCCTTCTGAAACAGGCATCACATGCTGAGGTATATGCACAAAACAGGAGAAACTACAACTAGTCTTCCGTCTCAACGGGCATCTAGGTCATCTCCTCACGTCCACCTGAAAAAGTTTTTAGAAAAACCCACCACGTGAGCCAAAGCTCAATAGGAATAGAATATAAAGCTGTACAGCAGGATATGCAATCATATGGTGGGAGCTAGCTCGGCCACAAAAGTCAACATGATTTTCTCACAAAAACCACTAGTTTTCCATATGAAAACTATCATTTTCATCCTTGAAACTATGCATATAAACCTGAGAGTTATCATGCCATAGTTAAGGGAAAGCAGTAAAACAACATTCTCCACTTGGGACAACAATCAACCGAGGAGACAAGTTAAATGAAATTCTATGTACCAACTCTGCCATGCCAGATAAGGTAACCGCTATAGACTTCTGCTCATTATCCTAGTCTTGAACCACTGAAGTTCAGCTAGATAATGACAAGTTCTATACGAAGTTACGACAATGTAAAACTTAGTTTACGGGATTGCCCCGAAGGCACTAAGCACCTGATAACCACTTAGTTTACAGGACCACAGCCCGAGGGCACCAAGCACCCAACCACCTTGTTTACGGGGACTAACCTGAAGCCATGTAGGTATCTACTCTGCGAACGTTCCTGGACCTTCACCAAGGAACAATATAAGCCCTCTCACAAACCCATTGTCCTGGTACATTTATGGATAACATTTCAAACCAACCCACAAAGCAAATATACAACACATGTATATATATATGATCCAATCCATGAACCATGAAGATCAAACCAAAACATGTAAACACATATTTCCATCAAAACGTTTTCCCAAAACTCCGTTTTCAAACCATCTTTTGAAAACTTCCGGTAACCCTTTTTGAAACCATAGAATCTCGTAAAAACCTCAGATAAACATCGTATGAGGAAAGCTTGAACCAAAAAACATCATTTTCCAAAAAAGCCAGGTTCAGTTGACTAAACTCACCGTCCAGTCGACTAAAAAACACACTGGAAATGAGAACCCAAAACAAAAGCCATTTCAGTCGGCTGACCTCCCAGGTCCAGTCGACTGAACCTCCCACATAATGATCCAGTCGACTGAACTCATAGGTTCAGTCGATTGAACCAGCCCAGATCATGTTTTGATTGAAAATTTAAAATTCGCATGGCAATTCCCTACAACCCCAGGAACTAACCCCGCATGCTAAGATAAACTTAAACATGGGTCAAAGCGAATAAATCATACACCGAACAAATATATGCAAAACATAACATTTTCATATAAGTCTCAAAAAGAGATGGGTCCGGGTCTCACAACTCTCCCCCCATAAAGAATTTTGTCCCCAAAATTCACAACAAGGTCACACGGTAAAAAGGTTTGGGTATCTTGCACGCATCTCCGACTCAAGCTCCCACGTAGCTTCCTCAGCCCCGTGATGATGCCATACGACCTTGACATACGTAATAGTCCTATCTCGCAATACCCGTTCCTTTGTATTAAGAATCCTCATTGGACGTTCCTCATAAGTGACATCCTCATCAATCTGCAGCTCTGCCCAATCTAACACATGAGAAGGATCAGGCTCGTACCTCCAAAGCTTAGAAACGTGGAACACGTTATGCATAGATGCTAACTGAGGTGGCAAAGCCAAACGATAAGCAACCTCTCCAACTCTGTCAAGAATCTCAAATGGTCAAATGAAGCGAGGTGATAGCCTCCCACTACGACCAAACCTCATCAAACCTCTACGTGGCGAAACCTTCAGAAACACGTGATCCCCCACTGCAAACTCCAAGGGTTGCCTCCTCTGGTCTGCGTAACTCTTCTGGCGACTCTGCGCTGTTAGTAGGCGCTGGCGTATCACAATAACCTTCTCTGTCGTCTCCTGTACCATGTCTGGTCCCAAGACTGTGGTCTCTCCCACAGCTGTTCAGCATATGGGCGATCTACATAGTCTACCATACAAAGCCTCATACGGTGCCATCTCAATACTGGACTGATAGATGTTGTTGTATGCAAACTTTACTAAAGGTAGATGATCCTCCCACGAACCTATGAAGTTAAGGACATAAGCTCTCAGTATATCCTCTAGAATCTGTATGGTCCTCTCTAACTGGCCATCCGTCTGGGGGTGAAAAGCAGTACTGAACATCAAGTTTGTCCCCAAGGCCTCCTGCAAACTCTGACAAAAGCGCAAAGTAAAGCGCGGATCTTGGTGTGAAACAATAGATATTGGCACTCTGTGCAATCTGACTACCTCCCTAATGTACAAGCTACTCAGTCATTCCACCGAATCCCTCACTCGGATGGGGAGAAAGTGTGCAGACTTCGTCAACCTATCAACCATAACCCACACGTCATCGTGTCCCCTAGGTGACCGATGAAGTCCTGACACAAAGTCCATCGTGACGTGCTCTCACTTCCACTCTGATATAGGCAACGACTGTAGCAACCCTGCCAGTTTCTGGTGTTACGCCTTTACCTGCTGGCAGGTGAGGCATTGGGAAACAAGCTGGATCACGTCTCTCTTCATCCCTGTCCAACAAAACTGATGACGAAGGTCTTAGTACATCTTCGTGCCTCCTGGATGCACGGCAAGACGAGAATGATGACACTCATGTAATAACTCAGCTCGGCATGACTCTGGCACAAACAACCTTCCTGCTAACCTCAAACTCTGATCAGAACCCACAGTCCATCCTGCTGTATCCTTGCCACCAGCAACGCGGTTTCGTATCATCTGAGCCTCCTGGTCCGTCTGCTGAACCTCTAGCACACGTGCTATCAATGCCAGTCGAGTAACTACAGAAAATAAGGTGGCACTCGTCGCAATCTCCCTGAGGCACAAATCAAACTCCTCAACATCTGCAAGCATGTCCCACTCACGTATAGCCACAGAAGCTAACAACCCGTGAGATCTCCTACTGAGCGCATCTGCCACTACATTGGCCTTCCTTTGATGGTATTGCAAGTCAAAGTCGTAGTCCTCCAATAACTCTATCCAACGTCGCTGGCGCAAGTTCAGGTCCTTCTGCGAAAATAAGTATTTTAACCTCTTGTGATCGGAGAAAACCTCAAAATGTTCACCATAAAGATAGTGACGCCATGTCTTCAAAGAGAAAACCATGGCTGCCAACTCCAAATCGTGTGTAGGGTAGTTTTGCTCGTGCGTCTTCAATTGCCGGGAACCATAGGCTACAACCTTACCCTCCTGCATTAGAACACATCCGAGACTGTCATGTGAAGCATCATAGTATACAGTATACCCCAAGCCTCGCTCTGGAATGATCAACACTGGCGAACTAGTCAACTGGGTCTTCAGCTCCTGAAAAGCTGACTCACAGGACTCACTCCAAGCAAACACAACTCTCTTTCGCATCAAACGCGTCATTGGTGCAGCGAGTCTAGCAAAGTCCTTCACGAACCGTCGATAGTAACGGGCTAGACCCAAAAAACTACGTATGTCAAAGACACTCTTCGATCGCTCCCAACCGGTCACAGCATCAGTCTTTGACGAATCCATAGCAACCCTGTCTGTCGACACTATGTGTCCCAAAAATCTCACCTCAGTCATCCAGAACTCGCACTTCTCGTACTTTGTGTACAAGCTATGCTCTCTCAAAGTCTGTAGGATGATCTGCAGGTGATCCTCGTGTTCCTCCCTAGTGGGTGAATATATCAGAATATCATCCACAAACACTACCACAAAGCTGCCCAAGTAAGGATGAAAGATCTGGTTCATCAGACCCATGAAAGTAGCTGGTGCGTTCGTCAGACCGAACGGCATAACCAAAAACACGTAGTGACCATAGCGAGTTCGGAAGGTGGTATTAGCTATGTCCTCGTCCCTAATCCTCGGCTGGTGATATCCTGATCGCAAGTCAATATTCGAGAAGCAACTCAAACCCTGCAGCTGATCAAACAAGTCATCTATCCTTGGAAAGACACCAGGATAGTCGCACACCACTGGAGGTAACTCTCTGCGAACTCCAACCTCCTCATCTAACATGAGAGTTGAGAAAAGGAAACCCAGGTTACCCTGGTTCTGCATAACGCCTGACATAGACCTCAAACCCTCCTCCCGGTCTCCCACAAAACAAAAGTAATCTCCCGCTGGGGTACAAATCGTTACTCTTCGTTAATCGCAATCGATGAAGGCACGATAGGTGGTCAGCCAGTCCATCCCTAGGATGACATCAAACGCGGTCATGTCTAGGATAACAAGGTCGAACTCTAAACAACGACCAATGACCTCCAACACACAAGATCTACAGACAAGACTCAACTTCACACTCCCACTCACTAGGGTCTCCATGCACATAGTACCACCCAACCAGTCCATTTGCAATCCCAATGTAGATGCGAAAGTAGTAGATATAAATAAATGTGATGCTTTAGTGTCGATAAGAACTCTGGCCAATGATTTGAAGACTAGAAGAGTACCTCTGATCACGGAGGTGGTAGCAGCTACATCGGGTACGACCGGTGCTCTGGAAGAACTAGGATCCGCAAAAACATAAACTCTGGCCGGTCTGCTGCGGCTTTGAACTGCCGAGTGTCTACCCGACTGCACTGATGCATCCCCCTCTACAATTCTGGATGTCTGAGCTCTCGGCTGCTGATACGTCTGTTGTCCTTGGCAGATGGAACAGCTGATGCGCCTACTGTACTCTGTATACTCCCTCCTCTGGGGCAATCCCTACGGATATGCCCAGACTGGCCGCACTCAAAACATGTCGCTGGCCCTCTTCCCTGAGCCTGTGATTGCGGCTGTGCCTGGATAGGCGCTGCACTCCTACACTTAGCCGCACGATGTCCTAGCCGCTGGCATCTATAACAAAGAGACCCTCTCTGGTCTGACCTCCCCGTTGAAGCTACAGGAGGCATGGATGCAGAAGACTGTGGCGGATACGACCCCACTGGGTGCGAACTCGGACCAGATGTCTGTCGACGCTTGTCCCTGCATCCCTGGAACTGTGTGCGTCCCCCATCTGACTGACCCATGCTGTCCCTGTCTCTATGCGTCTCGTTCAGAGTATCCTCCACTTTCATAGCAGTCTCCACCAGCTCTGTAAAAACCTGCATCCTGAACGCTGCCACTCTGTCTCGGATAGCGGGCCTTAAACCCTTCTAGAATTGCTTCGCACGGAACTCGTCAGTAGGTATAATCTCCTGAGCAAACCGAGATAAGTTAGTGAACTCTTCCTCGTACTCAAGCACTGTCATCATCCTCTGCGTCGGAAATAGGAAGTCCTCTCTATAGCGATCCCTCAGAGTCGCTGGAAAGTATTTCTCCAAAAATACCTTCGTGAACGCATCCTAAGTGCCTGCCACTGTGGTCTTGGCGAACTTCCACCACATATGAGCACTCCCTCTCAGTTGAAAGGCAGCACATATAACCCTTAAATCATCTTCCTCAATCTGAAGCGAGTCAAGGATCATGGTAACCAACTCTAGCCACTCAGTGGCAACCGTGGGATTGGGATCCCTAGAAAAGGTAGGAGGGTCCAGACGGCAAAATTCGCGCATCGCAACCGTCACCCTCGGCTCAGGTACACCCTCCCTACCCCTAGTGGCCTCAGCCAATTGCCGGATGGAGCCGACCATCTCACGCAACAGATCTCCCTCAGCAACAGGTCCTTGGGGTGCATTAGCATCCCCAATATTTGGAACTGGAACGTCCCTTCGGCCAGAACCACAGCCACGGCCTCGTCCTCCCTGCGTGGACATAACTCTATACGAAAGCAACATAACAGGATCAGAATCCATACAACATGTTATTGCTAACGTAAAAGACAGATAAGCATGCTAACACATAGCCACGTAATATCATGTCATCACATCTCACATACCGAGGAGAACCGAAAAGAAAGACTCGTCCATCTGAATAACCTACTTAGATTCCTTACTAGAAATCACGTCCGCGAAACGCGTCTCTAACATGGCTCCCAAGTATGTGAATCCAAACGCCCAAGGGTAAGACTAATCAATCCTAAGATCCAACCTCTATATCCATGTATACACCACAAGCTAAACAGGCTATCATGCTTATGTAAGAAAACTCTTGAACACATGCAATCAAGCGCACATACATCCTCATAAGGTGATGTACCCTCTTTCCCATGGCTCATAGGTATTCAAACCCAGAGCTCTAATACCAAGTTGTCACGCCCCTAACATCCGGGTCACGCGAAAGCCCACCAAAACACCTATTTAAGAAAATAAGTTTTACAATTAGAAATCAAAGCCAACGTTTGAATAAATATCCCCACAGTTCAACTCTCATAAAAACTGTACATCATGCAATCCCATACATGAATAAGTATATCGCCAAAAGACGTACAAAACGCGCCTTCTGAAACTGGTATCACATGTTGAGGTATATGCACAAAACAGGAGAAACTACAACTAGTCTTCTATCTCAACAGGCATCTAGGTCATCTCCTCGCGTCCACCTGAAAATTTTTTCAGAAAAACCCACCACGTAAGCCAAAGTTCAATAGGAACAGACTATAAAGCTGTAAAGCAGGATATGCAATCATATGGTAGGAGCTAGCTCGACCACAAAAGTCAACACGATTTTCTTACAAAAATCACCAATTTTCCATAAAAAAACTATAATTTTCATCCTTGAAACTATGCATATAAACCTGAGAGTTATCATATGTCAGTACTTGCAAAATCTACCTGTTTTGGCTCGGATAAGAAATGCCAAGATGCCTTCAAATTTGAATCGGATAAGAAATGCCAGGATGCCTTCAAAGTTGTATGTCAGTACTTGCAAAATCTACCTGTTTTGGCTCCTTCCGAACCTGATAGGCCACTGATCCTCTATGTGTTAGTGACTGATTCAGCTATGGAATGCATGCTGGCACATGAAGGAGAAACTAGAATCGAAAAGGCGGTCTACTACTTGAGCAAAAATATAACGGGGTCAGAGATACGTTATACACCACTGGAAAAGACATGCTGGGCTTTGGTTTGAATTTTTCAGAAACTAAGGCATTACATGTTGTCATTCACAGTAAACATAATTTCCCAAATGGACCTGTAGAAATACTTGTTTGAGAAGCTGGCATTGCCAAGAAGGTTGGCCCGCTGGTTGCTGTTACTATTAGACTTCGATCTTAAGTATGTTACCTAAAAATCAGTCAAAGGCAGAGCGGTAGCAGAGTTTCTAGCCGACCAACCAATCAGAAGGAGATGAAGACGCGAAATTCCAGTTCCCTGATGAACAATTGATGAGAGTTGGAGATGACAAGTGGACTCTATATTTTGATGGTGCATCCAATCAGTATGGTTATGGAATAGAAGTTCTTCTTGTCACGCCTGACGAATTGCATGTTCCTTTGTCTTTGAAGCTCAATTTTGAAGTCACAAACAATCAAACTGAGTATGAAACATGCTTAGCTGGATTAGAGGTAGCCTTAAAACTAGGGGCTAAGAAGCTAGGAGTCATCGGAGACTCGACATTGATGGTCCATAGGCAAGAGGAGAGTGGAAAGTTAAGGACTTAACATTGATTCTATACCATTAAGAGTTAGAAAAACTAATACCGTGTTTTGAATAAGTGGTCTTCACTCATGTGCCGAGACTGTAGAACAAATTTGTCGATGCACTACTACTCTGGCATCAATGATTGATATACCACCAGGAGTTAGAATGAGGCCATTGATAATCGAGTATAAGAGAAAGACGGCACACGAGATGACAGCTACAATCGAGGAAATCACCGACGAACTTTCGTGGTATTTTGACATCCAGAACTTCGTGAAAAAAAGGAGAATATCCCAAGTTTACCAGCAAAAAGGACATAAGAGCAATAAGGAGATTATCTGCAAAGTTTGTTATTTGTGAGAAAAGATTGTACAAACGAGGGCACTCTTGAGTTAACAAGCTGTGTGTCAACAGTGAAGAAGGGCAGAACCTGATGAAAGAGATACATGTAAGAGTCTGTGGGCCTCACATGAGTGAAAACATGATAGCCAAGAAGAACTTACGACAAGAATACTTTTGGATGACAATGGAGATAATTTGTATACAGTTCGTGCAAATGTGCCATAAGTGTCAGATTCATGCAAACCTTATGCACATTCTCCCATCTCAATTGTATAACTTGACATCGCCGTGGCCATTCTCAGTATGGGGCATTGATGTAATTGGTAGAGTAACACCGACTGCATCAAATGGGCATGAGTTTATTTTGGTAGCCATTAATTATTTTATCAAATGGGTGGAAGCTACCTCGTACTCGGTACTGAAAGCCTCTCATGTTGCCAAGTTCATCAAACAGAACATCATTTGCTGATATGGGGTCCCTCATTAAGTTATTTCGGATAATGGTTCACACTTTTAAGGTGAGATCTTGGATATCTTCAAAGAATACCAGATAGTGGCCCACAAATCATCATTATATCGGCCACAGACCAACGGGGCAGTTGAGGTGGCAAACAAGAACGTCAAGAAGATCTTGGAAAAGATGATCAGTTTGCATAAGGATTGGTCAGAACATTTACCATTTGCACTTTAGGGATACAGGACATCCATTAGGGCTTTAACTGGAACCATACCATATTCTTTGGTGTATGGGATGGAAGTTGTGCTCCCTATCTTGGTAGAAATCCCTTAACTAAGGGTAGTAGCCGAGGCCAATATTCCAGAAGCAGAATGGTAAAGGAATCGAATGGAAGAGCTACTTTTGTTCGATGAAAGAAGGCTGTAGGCTCTATTTCATATAAAAGGGTACCAAAGGAGGATAGCTAGAGCGTTCAATAAGAAGGTCAAGACCCGGGATCTCAGGAAAGGCGACTTGGTTCTTAAAGAAATCAGAGCTCCCATCTTCGACCCAAGGGGCTAGTTCAAACCGAATTGGTCCGGGCCGTTTCTAATCAAAAGCATCATAATCGGTGGTGCAGTTATCATTATGGATTTGGATGGTAATGTGTTCTCAACTCTAGTCAACCTTGACAAATTCAGAAAGTACTATCCTTGAGGTAAAAAAAAAGATAAAGTAAAAGCTCGCTGAGTTGAAAACCGAAAAGGTGGCTCAGGCAAAAGTTAGTGTAGCCCGCAAGGCCAAAAATCTGAAAGGGTGACCTTGACAAAAGTTAGGGCATCACAACTGAAATGCCACTGGAAGAGAGCCAGTCAAAAGAACATCATAACTCAACCGATTGAAAGGCCACCACAACCACCAAAGCAACAAGAAATTTGATAAAAATGTCCAATAATGACGAAAAATAATCTTTTCGAAGACGTTTTCCCAAAAATAAATGAAAAACACTTTAGAAAATTTGACATACTCTCACACTTTTGATCATGACTTTTTCTGCAAAAAGAATTTTATTGTGAGAGTGGTATCATTGGAAAGAAGACTTATGGGGTTTCAGTTTGAGTATAAAAATGACCTCATTCGAAGTCCAAATGAGGAAGATATGATCAAAAGAAAATGGCTTTGCGTAGCCAGTCCGCTTGAGCAGATATCCGGCGCTCGAGCAAGCAGGCACCCGAGAAAAACATAAACCTTCAAACACTCACAATGATGCATCAAAACACATAAACCTTCCAACTCACATATTTTTTACTGCCACAGACATACACGAGCTCAAACCTTCAAGAATCACCGAACAAAAAGCCTCAAAACTCAGTTCACCCAACCAAAAACAATACAAAATGCCTTTTAAACCAAAACTCGATTTATCAAAATAGAAATCAATTTCTCATGCATTTGAAATGGTAAAAACACACACGATTCCTCGTATCACCCTTATAAGACATGAGAGTTTAGGATCCTAGCTTGTTGAGTCAAAAACTCGATGTCTCGATCCACATGAAAAATCAAACATCGTTAGAATGAAAGTATGTCCAGATGAAACCGTAGCCCACCACGAGAATACTAAGGATCAGCTACCTAATCGTCAAAAATCGAGTCCAAAGCCCCTCGTGAAGCTAGAGAGAAGGCAAAGCGTTTCGTTTGGAAAAAGAAAAGTTAAAGAGTAAGTTTTGAAAATATCTTCTATAAATATATTTATAGGTCCCACCAATTTTGTTTTTTGAAATTCACATCACAATGCCCAACGGCCCCAGGAACTAACCGTACATGCATATCTAAACCCGAACATGCATAAAAACACATATGAACATGCTGTAACGAAAACGATAAACACGCGTCGAAAAACGCCGAAAAAAGAAAACGGGTCAGGGTCTCACATTATTGCTTTCTTTAAGTGTAAAAAAAAAAGTGTTTCCTTTCATTATAATGTGAATATTTGTCCTTATATACTTAACTGCTTCGATATCTTTTGTGGATGCTCGGCACTAACATTTTTCAGGATAAGTATTTTATTCAAAATTTTCAAGTTAGGTGAAAATCTTATCCCCTTTTATTTTTGTATCCTGTGTCTGTTTCGATCCAATGAGAATATTGGATCGTTCAAGTTAGGGGGTAGGCATTTTACTTTATTAGATTAGTTTTTATGAAAAAAATTATATTTTTTGAGTCATTTAATTTGGAACTGTGAATCTTGTACCCTTGATAAATTAAGGCATGTGATTTTTTTGTTGCTAAAATTTTTAAGAAAAATGGACTATGGACTTGTACACTCAGCTTTTATGCAATGCATACTCAGCTGCTTAATTGGTTTTCATACTAATGAATGTTGATAGTGATAATAACTGAAAAAATAAAAAGGTTGAGACTTAACCCTTAGTGAGCTTTTGAGACTATTTTTTTTTTCTAAAAGATTTTTCTACATTTAATTATATCAGATTTTGTTTCAGCATGCATTAGTCATTGATTAATCTCGTTATTCATTCATTTAGGCTAAGAGTTGATAACATTATTATAAAGCTCATTTGAAATTTTTAAAAAAATAAAGACCATGCAAAGGACTATGTCAAACTTAGGGAAGAATTTTAGGCCATGTTTCTATATTTGAGCATGTTTGTATTTTTCGATTCAATTGCCCTTAGTCCCCCCTTTTGAGCCCTATACATATTAGTCTTTTTCTTGTTTTCCTACTATATCTGAAAATATCATATGAACAGGTTAAGTGACTATATGGATACCATAAAGTCAATAATCAGAAATGGTGGAAAAGTCTGTAAAAAAAGAAGATGAAAAAAAGTATGAAAAAAATTGAAAAAAGAAAAACAAAACAATTTAGTGGTACAAAAAAAGTAATGATTGAGTGAATGGCCAAATATAGAATTCTATGTGATACAAAATGAAAAGTTGGCTTTGGAAATGGTGAATGTGAGTAATAATTGAAAAAATAGAGAATTGAGTAATGTTTAGCAATTAACCTGTGGCAGGACATTACATACACACAATCCTAGCCCTAGTACACATTTTCCCTGCCTATTGCTACAACAAAAAATAAAGACTTATTTGATCCCAAAAATGGCATGGTTTAATGTTTGGAAATAATTAATTGAAAATGAAGAATGAACCACTCCATATATTCTCAGCAGTTAGCATTCTAACCACGAGATTAAGAGTCATACTTTGAATTCAGCGTTTTTTGATATCAAAAGTATGCGGAATATATTTATTTTTGCTTAACATAACCTCTGCCACATACCACGAGTTCGCGCGCGCGCGCACACACACACACACACACACCTATATA
>JAOTRH010462490.1:0-28297 GCA_034768845.1 Heliamphora exappendiculata
CTATCACATAGCCACATAAGATCATGTTAACACATCTCACATACCGAGGAGAACTAACAAGACAGACTCGTCCATTTAGATAACTTATTTAAATTCCCGGCTAAAAAATACGTCGGCCAAACGCACTTCTAACTTGGATTCCAAACATGTTTAACCAAACGCCCGAAGGCAAAACTTATCAATCCTGAGATTCTCACCTCCATACCCACATATACACAATTATTATGCTCAGAAAGCAATTAACATGTTATAAACCAACATTTAAACACAAGCAAGTAAGCATACACAATCAACCTCACCAGGTGATAAATTCCTTTTTCCCATACCTCTTAGGTATTCTAACCAAGAGCTCTGATACCAATTTGTCACGCTCCGAAACCCAGGGTCACGTGAAAATTCACCAAATACCAGTTTTACAGAAAATAGGTTTTCATACATTCAAATCCACTTGTTGAAATCACAAAAAAACCCAATATGCATCTCTCATAAGCGGTAAACATCCTGTATAACATGCATAAGTATATCACCTTATGGCATACAAAACTGCCTTCAGGAATAGGCATACCAACAAGAAGGAAAATTATAAAAATCTTCCGTCATCACGGGCATCACCAGAGCTACTCATGGTCATCATCCAAAGCATCACCTGAAAATAGTTTTACAAAAAAGTTCCACCCGTGAGCTGAAACCCAATAGAAACAGACTATAAATGTATAAAGCAAGTAATATGCAATCACATGGTGGGAGCGAACTCAACCACAAACCCAAAATGATTTTCCATCCAAAAACCCACAAGGTTTCCCATCAGGCCATCACGAGCCTCCCAAATGGTTTTATTATCATAAAATCCTATTTCCATCCTTAAACCCATGAATTTGTAGATAATGCAAGTAAACAATCATAGATAAGGAAAAGCAATAATTAAAACATTGTTCCCTCGCAAAATGTATCATCGCGGAATAAGAAGAGTAAGATCCTATGTACCGACTCAATCACAAGAGGATAGAGGGAGCAACTATAGACCCCTGTTTAGTATCTAACCCCCAGATATCATGGGATCGCCTAGATACACACAGGTTCTATACGGAGCACCATGAACGTAACCACTCAATTTACGGGTTATGACCCCGAGGGAGCTGAGCACCCATTCGTCTCAATTTACGAGGACTAGCCCGGAGGACCTGAGTACCTACGCTGCGCACGTTTTCAGACTTTCACCAAGGGCAACTCGTGCCAAAGACACGTCATCCCAGTACATCTAGATATTCTTTTAAAAATAGAACTGTAGCACCAACTACAAAAATATTTTCTCAAAATACATTACAGATGTATATAGATCCATCCATCATCATGGAGATCAGCAAAAACATCCCCATTTTCAACAAAACATTTTCAAAAGCTGAGACTCAACCCCGAAGGCGAGCTCCAAACATCTAAAGCACTAAGTGTTGAGATTTTTCACAATACCATTATTTTCCACCAAAATCTACCGTTTTCAAGAAAACTCTTTGAAAATCATCCAACCACAAGTCACATAATGTAATAAACTAAAAAAGCAAAAAACATACTTTTTACCAAAAAAAAAATCATGGTTTAAACATATATATGACATTTTATGCATTTTCTACCGATGAAAAAGCATACAATTACATATAACACCCTAGAACAGCAGTATGGTCTATAATCCTACCTCGTTGGGTCAAAACCCGAAGCCTAAAAAATCGGGTCTCGTCGGAACAAGAATCAGACCAGATGAGCGCGAAGCTAGCAGTGTGAATAGCAGGGATCCACAAGATGATCGTCGAAAACTAGGCTCGGACAGGTCAAAATGTAGAGAGAAGGAAGAGAGAATGGAAAGAACTAAGCTTTTCCAAGCATTCCAGGGGTTAGAATACATATAAGCACGCCAAAAAGCCTGTTCAGTCGACTGAAGAGAGCACTTCAATCGATTGAAGTGCCTCGAGAAGCACAAACCGCCACAGTTTAGTCGACCGAACCCTTGAGTTCAGCCGACCGAACTCAAGAAAAGTGGTTCCATGCATCATTGGTTCTTTAATATGATTTTTCAAATGCATGCAAATAAAAAAAATGTAGACAAAAAGAGAACATCCAAAATCAAGTATAGAAAATACATAAAATATGTACATAGCACTCCAAATAAAAAAAAATAAAATGATAAAATCCTAAATCTTATGACATGCAATTTCTAACTAAAGGATACATGGAATATATCCGCATACGATTTTATCAAAAATAAACTAAACTAGCATGGTTAGAATAAAAGAACAAAAATATACTAAAAGACACTTAAAATAACCTAAACATGGCTTGCTACAAAAGATAAGCTAAATTACTCTAAAATATACTTTTAAGTAAAGAAACTAAAACTTGCATTAACATTAACATGATGAATTAGTAAAAGAAAAATAAAATATGCGTAAAAAGAATCCTAGAAAGAAAGTTACAAAAAAAAAGCTTATGCTAAGATAAAAAAAAAGAGGTTAGAAAAATAAAATATTAACAAAATAAAGCCTAACTATTTATATTTAAAAAGAAAATTATGTTTAATGAATGAAAACTATGTAAAAAGGCTTCTTATGATTTTTGGAGTTTAATGAAATAAAAGAAAAGGATAAAATAAATGCCAAAAGAAGATAAAGCTATCAAAAGAAAATGAAATTTTATAAGGAAATTAAAGCTAATAACAAAATTAAAAAAAAAAGCTACATTATTAGGAGGATAAAGCTAATGATAAAGAAAATAAAATAAAATAAAATAAATGCTATGGAAGAAAATCACATTATTATTAAATAAAAGGAAAAGAAATAAGAAGTTCGGAAAGGAATATTATGCTAAATGAAGGTAAAATTGAGCACTAAACTCGTATTCTAAGAAAAGAAAAGAAAAGAAAAAGAAATAGAATGCTAATAAAATAAATTGGACTAACTAAAGGAAGAAAATAAAATAAAATAGAGAAAAAAAAGAAAAGAAATAGAATATTAGCATTAAATGGGTGTAATATTAATAATTACAACTATTTTCATGTAAGTGCTAGCATTATAACAATAATGACATTGTTAGTCACATTGATAAATTATATTAGCACTAATTAATGAATAAAAATGTAGAAAAATACAGTGTGCTTAGTGTGGTTGTGCGAATTAAGCAATTAATTGAGAATACGAAACTAAATGAAGCAAATTAAGGAAGGAACAAGATTTATTATACAAGTAAAAGAAATACGCGAATTGAAATTGAATTTTAACCCGATCACTCCAAAAGAGAGGGAATGGAGTTAGAAAGATCGGGGATCTAAACGAGGTACGAAGGGAATCCTCAAGTCGGGAATGTGCTTTAATGATCCAACCCTCGGGTAGGAATCCAAGCAATGTGGGCTTCAATGTTGGTGTCAGAGGCTTGGATCTTGGTATCTCGGCCAGGTTTCGGCGTTGGGACTCGAAATCGTTCAATATATCGACAGAGTCTCTCCCACTCAAAAATTCGTACTGAACATGTACGCTGGGGTACGGTATTTATAGAATTCTTCAACTAATGAGATGTTACCACGTTTTGGGGCACGTCAGGGTTTTGGAGTTGGCGGACGCCACAATCAAAGATGGCGGTCGCCATGTTTTGAAAGGTTCCACAAAGTTCTATGGCGGTCGCCACAATAAAAGTTGGCGATCGCCGCTTTTGGCTAGGGTTTCCAAGAGGTTCTATTTGCGGTCGCCACAATAAACATGGCGGTGGCCTTACTTGGGCAACAAGTTTCGATGGTTCGACAAAATTTCATTGGTTTGAAGGTTCTGGGTTCAATTACCGAGCTTGAATTACTTTTCGAGGATTGTACCGAGGCACTATTCCACCTGTTTTTATCAACGAATTCACCTAAGATTTGGCGAGATCAAATTGGGGTGTCTACAGTTGCCCCTATTTGATATAACTTGCATAGCAACGCGTGAAGCAGGTTATATCAAAGACCAAGAGACAACAAATATTTGACCTAGTCGTCAATCTTAGGCCACAAACACACAAGCATGCATATGATATTGGTCGTACTCGAATTTTCAACGAGCTGCCTACGTACCCCATTGTTAGGGATCAGACCAAAATGTAGTTCATGGGAAAAAATGCAGGGATGCGATGATAAGAGATATGATGCATAACAAGTATAGTGTAATGCAATGCGTGTCAATTTATGGTCATGAGGAGGACCGACGAGTCAGTTTAGGGTCATGAGGAGGACCGACGAGTCCGCCATCAAATTAATAGGTCGAGTTAAGACCTAAAACAAATTCGGGACGAGGTGGTAAAGAATTAAAAACCCAGTTACGGCTTAAAATTAAACTTATCGAGAATAATAACTGCGAATTAATAGGTCGAGTTAAGACCTAAAAATTTGGGACGCGAGTTAAACGTCAAGTTGTGGCTTTAAAGTTTACCAGAGTGACCAAACACCTTTAAAAAGATAGGGGTTTAAAAACTCACCAAATTATTTCTAAACACTCAAGATTTTCTTGAAATATTTTGAAGCAAAAATTATTTTTGCAAAGCTCCTAAAGTCATTTTTAGAAACACACACACAAAATAATAAAATAAAAAAATTAAATTTTTTTTTAATGTTTTCTAAAAATTATTTTTGCTAATAAAGCAAAGAGAAAAATTTGCATTAATAAAATAGATGCACTCAAAGGAAAAACATATATAAAGAGCCCCAAATAGCCTCTCTAGGAACCCTAAAATATCATAATGGAGAACTGACATGATGTGACTTTTGGAGACCTGGCAGTCGCCAAGACAAAACCCCTCTGACATGGCGGCCGCTGGGTATAAACCCCTACGTCATAGCAGTCGCCATGTGTCTCTTCACTGTCATGGCAGTTGCTCACTTTAGAAGTGGCGACCGCCAACTCCAAGCGCGCATAAATCCCGTAGGGTCGCGCAGGTCTGGTTCATTCGCATACTCTACTCTCTCTCTCTCTAGCTCTGTCACGCTATCAGATTCTCCCCAGCGCTTCCTCGCTTCCTCTTTGTCTTTCAGCTTCACGATGTTTACTCTGCTGCTTTTGATCCCACTTTTCTTCATGGTGGGCCAAGGTCATGGAGATGACGACTCGGGTGCACGACAGGACCCTTCCGCTAGTGGGGGCACTTCCACGCAACCCACTGCTGCGATGGATGCTCTGGTACTCGAGGCAGAGCTTGCCTCCCGTCGTTTTGCTGAGGAGGCGTGAGCAGCGGCTGCGGCACAGGCGGCTGCAGAGGCTGCGGTAGCTAATTTCTTGGATCCTGATGCTGGAGAGGGTCATCCGGCACCCTTCGGCCCACATACGTATGCTCCACTACCCCATCGTGTGGTCCCACGTGGGATGAGGCGCTATGAGGCTCTAACCGATGCTGTTGCGGCCGACGTTGTTCTGCCAGAGCCCGATCACCACATGTCTCGTCGACGCCCATCGGTAAGTTTTCCAAATCAAAGCATGTTATATGGTATAACAAACGTAGACGCATGCCTAGGATCCCCTCAGATGTGTTGTGATATGATGATGGTGATGATGATATGAATGATGATTTGATACTGATGATTTATTTTGATGATTGAAAAATTAAACTTAGGGAGATTAAAACAGTAGGGACACTTAGATTTTGAACAAACAAAGAAAGGGCAATTGTTTTTAGAGTAAAAAAGCTTGATATTTTTTTTTTATAGAAAAACATAAGAAAATTTAAGGGAAAAATTTTGTTTTTTATTTTCGGGGCATGGGAACAAAAGGGGTAATTTTGTCAAAAATCTTAAAATTTGGGGCAAAATTTGTTTTTCAAACTTTTGAAATTTAAGGGGTCATTTTTTTGAATTCGTAGAAAATCTTAGAAAATTGGGACAAATTTTAAGAAAAATTCTGAAGAATTCTTAGAAATCTTTCGAAAATCTTTAAATATTTTAAAAATTTTGAGAAAAATCCTAGAAAATTGTAAAATTCTTGAAATTTCTAGAAAATTTTAGAAATTTGAGGAAAATCCTTGAAATTTTTAGAAAAAACTTAGAAATTTGAGAAATTTTTTTAGAAAATCCTAGAAATTTTTAGAAAATCTTATAATTTTGAGAAAAATTTTAGAAATTAGAGGAAAATTTTAAGAAAATCCTAAATTTTTTTAAATTTTTAGAAAATTTTAGAAGTTTTTAGAAAATCTTATAAATTTGAGGAAAATTTTAGAAATTTGAGGAAAACTTTAAGAAAATCTTTAAAATATTTTAGAAAATCCTAAGAATTTGCAAAAAATCTTAGAAAATCCTAAGAACTTTGAAATTGTTTTTTGAGAAAATTAGTAGAAGATCCTTGAAATTTTGCGAAAAATCTTAAACAAATGCTAGAAAATCTCAGAGATTTTAGGAAGATTTTATTTTTATTTTTATTTTTTATCTTATTTTTTAAATTTTTTGTTATTGTTGGGGCAAATTTTTAAAAATTCATAGAAAATTAATTCTAAAAAGTTATGGTAAAAGAGACAAAACACAAATGTCAAGAGAAAGGAATTTTTGTATATATATATATATACTTGGGAAGAACATTAACATAGAATGGTAGAAATTTGCCTGGTGCACCAGGGCTTAGGATTACTAGGAATCACGAACCTAGGGTTAGGGTGTCGAGTTTTCTAGGGTTTGAAAGGGCCGAAGGAACCTAGGTTTTATTTTCAGTTCTTTCCCTGCACTTTGCTCACTCGATCTGTCCTTTATGTATTCTTTATCCGTCTTCTCTTTACAGGTTGGTTACTACGTCCGAGGCTTTGGAGGTTCTTCCTCCGGTGAGGTGTTGGAGTGGTATGATGCCCTTCCTACTCCTAGCTGGGCTTACATTGATGCCTTCGACTTTGCTCACTTTATACCCCTGCTGGGTAGGCCTTGTAAAAATTGGGTATGGCTGACAGCCCTGGCCGAGCGGTGGAGGGATACCACCAATACCTTCTATTTCACCACCTTCGAGGCTACTCTGACCCCATCCCGTTTGATTCGTCTATATCCCAGTCGACCGATGCACTACTGTACTTCTTTGGGGCTGTCCCGGCGCAGATGGACTGGGATCGAGTCAGATACACTTGGTTCTTCGACTGCTTCCGACACTTCTAGTGCACCGAGCCTCGCCACTATAAGTGGGTCGCCCGAGGCTTTCTTATGTATATGTTTGGTACCTCCTTGTTTTCGAACAAGGAGAATACCATCCATTTGCATTACTTGGGTGGCCTAACTCGTCTTGACTGGGTCGCATCGTACGATTGGGGAGGTGCTGCTCTGGCTACTCTCTACAGCTTCATGCGGACTTTAACCCGGTTCCCCCAGGAGCTCAGTATTGGGGGATACTGGAGGGTTTGGGAGATACGTTTTAGTTTATGCAGTTCTCCATTTATTTTCGTTATCTGTTATTCCTGCTTACTAACATCTTCTTCTTTGCAGTTATGGACCTATGAATTCCTTGGGCTTTATGTCCCGGCGAACCCTGCAGCAGACCCTCTGGTCATTCCCCGAGCAGCCCAGTGGTCCCGAGGGCTGAAGGGGAAGAAGGCCGGAGGGAAGGACCTTGACCAATTCCGAATATATTTGGATCGGCTGACCCTTGATCAGGTATCTTTATTTACTGTTTAATACACTACTTTTTGCTTACTGCGTTGTTCACTATACTGCACCGTACTGTTCACCGCACATTGTTCATCATTCTGTATGTTGTATCGTTCTTTGCATTGTTCTGTACTTTGTAGGTCCGCTGAGATGTCTGGAGGGGGATATAGGATCGGGCTGGTGCGGATCTGATGCGCCGCCGCGACACTGTTGCGAGACGTATCCAGCTGGAGGGCCCATTTGGGCGGGAGTACTATCTGGGAGAGCGAGTGGTTCGCCAGTCGCTCGGCCTGGATGACTTCCGGATCCCAGTGGTTCCTCCGTCCTGTATGCGCTGAACTGAGGATCTGGGCCTCGTCGACCTACTGCTGGAGACAGTGGGGACCCTAGCTATGGAGCTGCTCGTAGCGGAGGGAGACTATACCGTCTAGGCCCGGGCTCATCTGATGGGACCACTAGGACCCGGCCCGATTGCCCCATGAGGTAGGAGACGAGGACAGGTACTAGAAGCTGCTGGTATTGGTGCTTCTGGTGCCGCTGCTGGAGCTGCCGCTGCTGGTCATGTTGCTGCTGTTGCGGATGCTGGTCTGACTGGTGGAGCTAGGGTTGGGAGTGTCGAGATACCCTGAATCGTATCTTCCTTCGTAGATGGGTATCCTTTCGACATTCCCATCCCGGTTCCTCCAGCTCCGAAGTTCCGGCCAGAGCATGCTCAGGTTTGACCCTTTTCTCACTATTTCTTTTTCTTCCTTCTTTATTCGTAGATTACTCAGTTTTGTATTATTTCTTAACAGACGGATCAGGCTTGGCTGGATCATCTCATGTTGGTGATGAGCGGCCTGCGGACCCTTGTTTGCCAGCAGGATGCTGCTCTACGTGCAGCTAGGGTTCTTTTTGCTCCTCGGCCGGTGAGTGTTTTCCTTTTGATTTCTTTTCTCTCCTTTACACTGTTTTCTTATTATTATTATTTTCTCTTTTGACAGCCTCCTGTAGCTGCTGCTATTCCACCCCTGCTCCTGCTCCTGCCCCGGCTCCAGCACGGGGTCACGGGTCTCGTGCTTCTTCCCGAGCCCGTCCCCGAGGATCTGTCTCTTCTGCCTATAGTCGCTCTAGAGTTGTCTCCTCCTCCTCTGATAGTGACGACGGCTATGAGTTTGATAGACTTTTCGAGGATGAAAGCTCAGAGGAGATCGGTCTTTCTTCCCGCTAGGTCCGCCTGAGACATGAGTGAGAGAGAGAGAGCTCTTTTTTCCCCTAGTCTTTATATTTACTTTTTAGGGGCCTGCGCGCCCCTGTTTGATACATTTTTATACATTTGATCCACGGGCCTGCGTGCCTCAGTTTTGTTGGTTATTAGGCCTCGGTGCCCCAGTTTACATTCTGATACACTATACGGCATTTTTTGGCCTTCGTGCCATTTTATTATATGCTTATCCGTCTGCTGTATGATTCTCTCTTGTTTACTGCTCAAATTGCCTCGGATGCATAATTTAGATGTCACAACTAATACAGATCACACAAACTGCAAATTATCCCATACCTGTCATGTTCAAACATGGCGGTCGCCATAATATAACATGGAAGTCGCTACTTTCCTAAAATGTAAGCTTGGCGGTCGCTCGTTTCAACATGGCGGTTGCCTGGTCAAAGGAATGATGTCACTGTACTATGCTTTTTAGCGTTGGCAATCGCCAGTTCCAAGATGGCGGTCGCCACTTTGAATGGGCCTTCTGCCGAAATTTCGATTTCTCGCCTTTTTTAACCTTATAAGTATAGCCCTGGAGGCCCCATTCGCTGTTACTCCGACTCAGATGGGTTCTCCTCTTTCTCTATGGATTGAAACACTTTCTCACATTGAACGTTTGAACTTCTCCCCATTTGGCTTGAATTCCCTTTTCTCACTGAGGGTCGTGAAGATTAACAAACCTTTACTGATGGCTGCTGCACAACTGTGGGATTCGCAGTCCCATGTCTTTCGATTTGGTCTTGAAGAACTCTGCCCACTATAATGGAATTTGCTGCCATATTAGACCTGACTCCGCAGAATTCTATTATTGTCTCTACTCCCTTTTTCTCTGCTCGGCAGCAGGTGATGCAACTCTGCGGTTTGTCTAAGATGGAGACTTCTCGTCAGACCTCGGGTGACTGTCTTGACATTCCTTGACTTATTGAGAGGTTTCATCCTACTGGTGACCTCAACGATCTAGACATTCAGCTGCGACGCCGTTATGCGCTTTGCTTCTGCCTCCTGGCCTAGTATCTACTTGTCTCTTCTAATGAGCAGGTTAGTTGTGTCCTGGTTGACATTGCTGGCCAAATGTGGATGTGGAGAGACTTCGTGCCCCTGGTTTTGGATGAGACATTGCTGGGCTTGGACGCTATTCATCGTGGAGAAACCACAACCTTTCTTGGCAGCCTTTTACTTCTCCAGGTGATCTTATCATCAAGTTCTCTATCATACTGCAAAGCCTTTCTCTTACTGTTTTAACTCTTGCTGCAGATCTGGCTGATGGAGAAGGTAAATCTTGTGCAGAAGTTTTCCACTAACAGGCATAATGCTGTTGCTTTCCTTTACCGTCTGCGTTATTAGATATGTGACACTGAGGCATCTTGGCGACAGTATCTTTTTCCTTTGACTGGCCCAGACATTACCTGGCAGTGTTCTTGGTGGTGAATTCCTGCTATGACTCTGACCACTATGGATCACCCTGCTGTCATGCTGGTTGGCCTACCTTAGACTACCTTTTACTATCCTCATAGGATCATGTGGCAGTTCGGGCAAAGTCAGATCATTTCTAGCAGCATTCGAGGCCGTCTGTTTTCTTCTGCACTGTGAGCTCCTTTTCTAGCACAGTATCGGGATGCCTGGCCTTTTCGTTCATGTATGGAGGTACAGGAATTGCGATGTCCTGAGCTTTCTGCTAAATACAAGACATGGTTGACACAAGATAGGGAGAAAGAAGAGGGAAAACAAGCAGCGAAAAGGAGGAGGATTTGAAAATCTCTGCTTTGTTTTGAAATTTCCGCAACTTTCCTTTTTTGTTTGTTTTGTAGAGTTTGGGACTTGCATGCCCTTCTTCTTGTTCAAAACTTTGTAACTCTGATCGAAGTAATGACAAACTTCCACTTTATGTTTAAGATGGTTTAAATTTTTCCAAAATTTTGATGACTTTATTATCAGAATTCAAAAATTAATTTGCGTTGGTCTTACTCAGCTTCAAAGGTGGTTAAAATCAAAGAAAGTGGCTGGACTTCTTTTAAAAAAACTGCCTAGGTATCCCAAAAAGATGGAATCGATTTATAACGTAGTTCGGGCTCAGTTTTCGCTCAGGTGTTGACACTTTCCTTTTGTTATACCCTAACTTTTGCCAAGGTCGCCCTTTCGGGTTTTCGGCCTTGCGGGCTGTTCTAACTTTTGCCTAAGTTACCTTTTTGATTTTCAACTCAGCGAGCTTTTATTTTATCTTTATTTTTACCTTAAGGATAGTACTTTTTGAGTTGATCGAGGTTAACTGGAGTAGAGAATGAATTGCCATCCAGATCCATAATAACGACTGCACCACCGGTCATAATGGTTTTAATGAGAAACGACCCAGACCAGTTTGGTTTAAATTTTCCCCTTGGATCGAAGATAGCAGCTGCGATTTCCTTGAGAACCAGATCTTCTTCTCTAAGATCTCGAGTCTTGACCTTCTTATTGAATGCTCGGGCTATTCTCCTTTGGTAACCTTGTATATGGAATAGGGCTTGTAGTCTTCTTTCGTCAAACAGGAGCAATTCTTCTATTCGGTTCCTCTGCCATTCTGCTTCTGGAATACTGGCATCGGCCACTACTCTCAGTGAAGGGATTTTCACCTCAATAGGGAGTACGACTTCCATCCCATACACTAGAGAGTATGCGTTGTTCCTATTGAGGTTTTGATTGACATTCGGTATCCCCAGAGTGCAAATGGTAGATGTTCTGGCCAATCTTTGTGTGAGTTGATTGTCTTTTGTAGATTTTTCTTGATATTATTGTTTGCTGCCTCGACTGCCCTGTTGGTCTGTGACTGATATGGCGAAGACTTATGAGCCACTATCTGGTATTCTTTGAAAAGATCCAGTACCTCTCATTGAAAATATGAGCCATTATCTGATATGACTTCGTGGGGAACTCCTCATCGGCAAATGATGTTTTTCTTGATAAACTTAGCAACACGAGAGACTTTCAATACCGAGTAAGAGGCTGCTTCTACCCACTTAGTGAAATAGTCAATGGCCACGAAGATAAACTCGTGTCCATTGGATGCCTTCAGAGTTACTCTGTCGATCACGTCAATGCCCCGTACTGAGAACGGCCATGGTGACGTCAAGTTATACAGTTGAGACGGGGGAACGTGCATAAGGTTTGCGTGAATCTGGCACTTATGACACCTCCGCATAAACTGAATACAATTTGTCTCCATTGTAATCCAAAAGTATCCTTGTCGTAGGATTTTCTTGGCTAACATATTTCCGCTCATGTGTGGCCCACAAACCCCTGCATGTATTTCTTTCATCAACCTTTGGCCCTCTTCAGTGTTTATGCACAGCTTGTTGACCCCAGAATGTCCTCCTTTGTATAGTCAACCACCGTAAATGACAAATTGTGCAGACAGTCTTCGTATTGCCCTTTTGTCCTTTTTACTGGCAAACTTGGGATACTCTCCATTTTTCACGAAGTTCTGAATGTCAAAGTACCGTGGAAGGTCGTCAGTGCTTTCCTTGATTATGGCTGTCATCTCATATGTCGGCTTCCTCTTCTGCTCAATTATCAAAGGTCTCATCCGAACTCCGGGTGGTATGTCAATCATGGATGCTAGGGTAGCCAATACATCGGTGAACTTATTTTGCAGGCTTGGTACATGAGTGAAAATCACCTATTCAAAGCATGGTATTAGCTTTTCTAGTTCTTGATGGTAAAGAATTAATGTTAAATCCCTGACCTTCCACTCTCCTCTTGCTTGTGAAACTACCAGTGCTGAGTCTCCAATGACTTTCAGTTTCCTTGCCCCTAGTTCTAAGGCTGCCTCCAATCTAGCTAAACATGCTTCATACTCAGCCTGATTGTTGGTGACTTCAAAATTGAGCTTTACAGATAGTGGAACGTGCGATTCATCGGGAGTGATAAGAAGGACTCCTATTCCATAGCCGTATTGATTGGACGCGCCGTCAAAATATAGAGTCCATTTGTCATCCCCGACTTTCATCAGTTGTTCATTAGGAAACTGGAACTCTATATCTTCATCCCCTTCAACTGGTTGGTCGGCCAGAAATTTTGCCACTACTCTGCCATTGACTGACTTTTGGGTGACATATTGGAGATCAAACTCAGATAATAGTAGCAACCATCGAACCAACCTACCTATTAGCGCTAGCTTTTCGAATAGGTACTTCAACGGGTCTATCCGAGAGATGATATTCACTGTGAAAGACAACATGTAGTGCCCCAATTTTCAAGAAGCCCAAACCAAGGCCCAACATGTCTTCTTCAGTGGCGTGTACCGTATTTCTGACCCGGTCATCTTCTTGCTTGAGTAGTAGACGGCCTTTTCGATTCTGGTTTCTCCTTCTTGTGCAAGCATGCATCCCATAGCTGAATCAGTCACTGACAAATAGAGGATCAGTGGCCTGTCAGGTTCGAGAGGAGCTAAAATAGGAGGGTTTTGTAGGTACTGTCGCACAGCATTGAAGGCATTTTGGCATTTCTGATCCCATTCGAACTTGACTCCTTTCTTTAGCAAACGGAAGAGCGGCTCGCAGGTAGTTGTCATTTTTGTAATGAATCGGTTGATAAACTGTATCTTACCCAGAAAACCTCTGACTTCTTGCTCGGTCGTCGGAGGAGGCATTTTCAAAATTGCTTTAATCTTTGAAGGGTCGACTTCGATGCCCTATTAAGTGATCATAAATCCAAGCATCCTTCCGATAATAACTCCGAAGGCACATTTTTGTGGGTTGAGTCGCATCTTATACTTTCGAATTCTTTCAAAGAACTTTTGCAGTGCTGTGATGTGGTCATCTCGATCCTTGAATTTGACTATCATATCATCCACGTACACTTCGACCTCCTTATGTATCATGCCATGCAGTACAGTAGTGGCAGCCCTTTGATAGGTTACCTCGGTATTTTTCAAGCCAAACGGCATTACACGATAACAATAGGTGCCCCAAGGCGTGGTGAATACCGTCTTTTCTCTATTGTTGGGATCTAATAGAATCTGATTGTACCCGGAGAAGCCATCCATGAATGAAGCAAGGCATGCCCCACTTTATTGTCTACTAGGACATCGATGTGCGGTAGTGAAAAATCGTCCTTTGGGCAGGCCTTATTGAGGTCCCAAAAATTAACGCAGACTTGGATACGACCGTCCTTTAAAACTGGTACTATATTTTCTACCCATTTTGGATACTTGGTTACCACTAGGAACCCAGCGTTGAGCTGTTTGGCAACCCCTTCCTTGATCTTCAAAGCCCATTCTAGCGAGATCTGTTTTAATTTTTGTTTGACCGGTTTAGCATCAGGGTATAGGGGAATGTGGTGTTAGACAATATCAGGATCAATTCCAGGTATATCCTCATAAGACCATGCAAATACATTCTTGAATTCTTTTAATAAAATTATTAACTGTTCTTGTCCAACTAAAGATAAAAAAGAACCAATTTGAACATTTTACGGGTTGGTTTCATTACCCAGATTTACTGATAAAGTTTCTTCAATTATTGGTTGGGCACGCATTTTTTCTTCTCTTTTTATTAAAAGTTTTATTTCTTCGGGAATATCCTTATCGAATTCAAAATCGTTAGAAAGCGTATGAAATAAATCAAACAAAGCAGAGTAACCAAAAATTTTGTTCATTTTATTAAGAATAGTAGAAATTACAAACTCAATGGTACAAGCAGAGAGAGGAGCACCAACAGATGTACCCTTAACTACAGACTCCAACTCAAATTCGGACTTAGGATAGATGACCTACTAATTACAAAACTCGATGCTCTAATTCTTTATTTCTTTTGCAGCAGCATTAAGGATAAGCTTGGTGCAGTCAGCTGGCGCGCTGAAACCCATCATGAAGCAGTCTGATTTGGTTGTACGCAACTGAGCCACATTCTCATTGAACAGCACTCCCAGGTCAGCTCCATCAAGCTTGTCAGCCCAGTTCTCTTCCTGAACCCTATTTTCCTCCTTCTCTCCTTTCATTGTTTCTTTCTCTTCCGTGTCAAATAGCTGGTGGCTGAAAAAGATCTCCAACCCCGGCAATTTTTGATTGGTCGCTTCGTCGTTTCACAGCTCCAGAAAGCCACAATACGGGAAATCTTCCCCCTCGACGAAGTATCCATTGAGTGTCCTAGAATAATTGGTCTTTCCTCCCTTTCTAGGCACTTTCAGATCTTTTCCCGTTGGTTTATACCCAAGACCAAAACGGTGTGAAGTTGGCAATACCTGAATGGGTTCTGGGATTCTCTGCTGCTTACGTCCCAATCCCATACCAGGGAAAAAGGATATTTTCTTCATCATTGTTACAGCCCGCGGGTTGACATACCTTTCTTCTTCATTCAACAACATCTGAATAGCCTGTTCTTCATCAAATCAAAAACCACTGAGCAACACATCATCTTCACTATGCTGAACTTCCAACAGAGTTGTGCCCTCTCCTCCTCTCGGGGGGTGAATGGTGTCTTCTTCGTGGATAGTCAAAACTGTCTCATTCTTTATTAATTTTAGTTTTTGGTGAAGAGTAGACGGTACTTCCTGGACATTTGGGTCATGCAGCCACGGCCTGCCCAACAGCAGATTGAAGGATGCCGGCACATCTAGTACGTGAAACTCAACTGAGGTCTCCAGTGGTCCTACTTAAACGGCAAATGATACCAGTCCTAGTACAACCCTTCTTGTGTTGTCATAGGCTCGCACCCCTTGATTGCATGGAGTGAACTGGTCCGGCCTCATCCATAAGAAGATGGTTGTTCTAAATGGGCAAACGTTCAAGGCAGACTCATTATCAATGAGGGTAGCTGGGACTCATTTTTTTAGGCACTTGACGGTGATATAAAGCGGCTTGTTGTGAATTTTTTTTTGGCGGGCAAATCCTTATCAGAAAAGGAAATGACTTTTGGTTCGGCGGCTGGTAGAATAAGCCCAATGAGCTGCTCGGGGGTTTCATCTATCGGGACACTGGCCTTGTTCAATACCTTCAAAATAGCTTGTATATGCTTATGTGACGTTATCAACAAGTCCCAGATACTGATGTTGGCCTGCGTCTTTTTTAACTGTCTTAATACAGCATCATCCTCCTCCTCTTGCTCTGTCTCTTTTCCTTTTCCACTTAGCTGTCCTTTCTCTAGCTGAGTTGGCTTAAAGTGTCGTCCACTTCTAGTTAGGTGTTCTACGCCATCTTTGGGATCCCATAACCCGGGCATCACATTGTTAGTCTGTCTTACTTCGTATACGTGGAGAGCGCTTTCAAATTCTCACAAATCATTTAAGTCACCAACAGTTGCCCTTTCCCTTCTTTCCTCGTCGTCTTTGATAGCCCATGTATTATCAATTTCTTCTCAAATGTCTTCCTAGATAAAATTCACTTTCTGTTCCTGGGTAGCCCAGAAATCAGTCCATTCTCCCCCATCTGATTTCAACACGATTCTTACCAACCAGTAAGATTGCATCTCGTCGACGTATACCTCCTCCTCAAAAAGTTAGGGAAGAGTGATGCCATCAAGTGCATGGCCAAACCCATAAGGTCGAGTGATGCCATCTTCTTCGTTGCGCTCCTCTTGTTGATAGACTTGGATTAGCGATCGATACCATTCCCAGGCATTATCATTCTATTATTCTATCCTGTCTCGACTGTCTCTAATCATCTTGAACGAGCATGCTGTCTGATCCTCGATTATCAAAACATGAGGGCGTGATAGGTGTGCTGAACAGATGTGCTGACACGGGTCCTCCGATTCCCTTAGAGACATGTAATTTACCCTAGCTTGCCTGGCATGATCTGACAGTGGCTTGGTTGTGACATTTGTCTTTGGGGTGGCTGATGGAGGAGGGATCACTTTGTTGTCAATAAGATTCTAGATCTCATGTCGGAGCCTCATACATTTATCAGTTAAATGCCCATGACCTTGATGGAAGGCGCAGTATTGAGAGGCATTGTATCTTGGCGGCAGGGGATTGGGTACATGCATGGGGTGTGATGGTTTAATGAGCCCCTTCTCGATGAGTTGATTCAGGGCAGTGGATAAAGAAATGTTGAGGAGAGTAAACACTCTCCTTGGCATCTGCTGTTGTTGGTTGTTATCTGATTGTTGGGCATTATTGGACTGCTAGGCGGAAGAGGATGGATTCAGCAGGTTTACCTCGTGCAAGTGGGACACGTGGTTGGTGGTATTAGGGTTGGTATACTGAAAATCATATTTTTAGTATTTAATTTTATTTTTAAAATTAATTTTTTATTTTATGAGAATCTTTATGAGTAATGTATGTATATCATTTATTTGTTATGCATAGATGCCCGATATTCTGTATAGTATTTAATTTGGTGTGTAGAGTACGGCTTACACACAGAAGACCAAATTTTAGATTCTTGCAGAATATAAGTTTTATATTCACAGTTTAGATAAAAATAGACATACCAACGGTACGACTACGACACATAGATTTAGTAGGACTGTCTTGATTACGGGAAACAGATAATAGCGTCGACTATTGTTCTGATTCTCTGTGCCAGTACACTTTGCGTATTGAACGGGACATTTGGGGTGATTAATTTAGTACTGACTACTGATAATGTAAATTAATTCACACCACAAGATTATTATGAATAGTGCTTATTCTCTTAATCCTGAAATAATTATTGATTTGTATATATTTAATATTCATTATTTTAATTTATTAGAGGGTACGATCTTATATGGGTCTATATTCCCGGTGAGTTGGATAGCGGTATTATTTATATAAAAAATATTAATTATTGACGGAATTCACGTCCCGAATGATCGGGATTGACGATACCCCTTAAGGATGCTTAAAAATTTTGATCGGGCCAAATCCTACAGGTGAATTTAATTATCCGACGGTCAAATAAGTTAGCCGAAAGGGCTTAAGGAATATCAAGATGTCGATTAAATTAAATTGTCAGTAATTAAATTTAATTGGCGGGTATCAGGAATCTTAACATGGGGAGAAATGGTAAGCATTTAATAACAGAACTCAATACAAGAAGGTCTTGAGATTATCTGGAGCCCGTTTCGGCTTTTGCCTGTCCAGTTAATTTTTTTACCGTTAATCATTTACAAAAATAATGATCTTGGTAGTATTGCCTCAAACAAATGGTCGCAGGTTGGCTCTGATTATTTGTGGAGAAAGTCCTTCTGGGCGTCTGGCTTGGCTCGATCTTTTCATTATCCCCAGACTGGATTGCATCTTCTATCTGAACCCCAGCATCAAATAGCTGCTCGAATGTAGAGAGTGGATGCGTGATCAAATAACGCTTCAACGGGGACAACATGTTCTTTACCACCATCCTTGTTCTTTTTCAGAGGGCCGATTTGTCATCTTGGTGGACTTGCCCCTCAACCAGGTCAGAAAATCAACAAAAGACTCTCGGTTCTCCTGTCAGGTCATTTCGAGCTCCTGAATAGTGACGTCCAACTAAACGTTGTAGCTGTACTAACTAATGAAGGCGGTGGCTATGTCCTCCTATGTTCTTGTTTTGGCCACTTCCAGAGAAAGAAACCATGTTTGCGTAGCCCCAGAAAGCGACCGATGGAACAATTGGGCCTTAGGCTGATCATCGATCCCCATGGGGGAGAGGGTGCCAACATACATTCTCAGGTGGATACGGGGATCCCCAGTGCCATCAAACGTTTTTATTTCTGGCATCTTGAACTTCTCGGGCAGTTTTGCATCTGGGAATAAGCACAAACTACCTACATCTAGCATATATTCTTATACTCTTTTAGCTTTTCTCAGCACCTTTTTCATCCGATCAATCTTTTCTGCTAGTGCGAATTCCCTAGACTGACCGGTATTTTCATCTTCTACCATAATCAGGCGGGGAACTCGAGGTGGCACAGCAACTTGCGATTTCTCTGGTCCCTAGTTGTCATCCAAAAAATCTTTTCCATTTTTGTTCGTGTTGTCTAGCTGTCCATTCACGCTGAGCATACGGGCCTGAATTGCTTGTATCTATGCCTGACATTGAGTTTGAGCCTGGGTTTGCTGCTCCACAGCCCGCTGTATCTCGGTAATAGCCCTCATCAGGGCTATCAAATTAATTTTGCTCTCTGCCATGTCGTTGATATAGAAACTCCGCGAAGTCTGCCTGATTCTGATCTTACCCAAACTCGTGTCGACTGTACTCTTTTTAGATTAATGGTAACCCTCAAAAAAACCTAAATCCACAAGCAGAATAACTAGTCTCAAACATTTTTTGAAAGAATTCAGACAACAGATAGTAAATATCCCAGATACCCAAAACAACTAAACATTTGAAAACCCAAGATGAGAACCAAAGGGGATAGATCAACCGAGTTGGCATTTTAACAAAAAGACTATTCTAACCCTCAAGAGGCTGGTTCGACCTATGAGTCTAAAGGAAAACTGGCAGAACAACGGTAGAAAAACTTTTTCACATAGGCCGAAAGAAAGGGGTTTGGAGAAAGCAAGCCTAGACTAAAAATGGGATATAGAATTAGCAATCCGAGAAGAACCCGAAAGGGGGAGAAATAATCTTAAAGGTCCAAAACGAAACATAGGCATGACCTCGGGAAGAAGCTAAATACAATAACAGGGAAGAACTGACAATCCGAGAAGAACCCGAAAGAGAGAGAGACTATCCTAGAGGTGTTAAAACGGAACACGGGCATGACCCCAGGAAGAAAACTACGGCGCAAAAAAAAAAAAACTGATCAGGGTGAAGGATGAAACCCGGGTAAGAACCCGAAGGTGAAAAACTAATCTAATCAAAGGATAATAAAAAATTCGGGCCGAACCCGGAGAAAGAACTAGTCTAATCCAAACAAATAATCTTAACAATATACAATCAAAACATACAATAAAGAAAAAATACATATTTCTACTAGGGTTAGCAACACCTAATTGGGGGTTTCTAAGTTCACTATATGCAAACGGCCGATTTTGGTCAATTTGAATAGGGTACCTTCTGAATAGAGCCGAGTATATACCTTCAATACCTGGAGTGGTACAAGACATGATCAAATAGTACGTCCGAATTCTTTTACTGCACCTATGATAGCGTATAGTCAGTAAGAGTTGCCCATCTTTTCAACAATCCCCGAAACGGATTAACGTTTAGGGTATTAGGTTGACCAGGCAGGGGGATTGAAGAACAATGCATATGCATGCGAAAATACAAATGAGAAATTTTATTAAGAACCAATGATGTTTTCAAGTTTAGCCCTCTTATTTAATTTTGTAAACCATTTTTCAGCAGAGTCGCCAGAAAATACTGTGGCGTTGGGATTTAGGGGTTGTTTTGAAAAACGTTTCAAAAATAAGAGATTCAAAAGATGTTTAAAAAAAATATATTTTAACACATTGAAAACTAAATTTTTGAAAATTCTTTTTTGTTGAAATAGAGTCGCCATGTAGTTTTTGAAAAAAACTAAGAAAAACAAATTTGACTACTGATCTTTTAAAAATATTAACTAGAGAAAGAGGATTCGGGGGCTAATGTACGAATCAGAGAATGTGTTAGGCATCCCGTTCGCCCAACCATAAGGTTGGCCTATACTAATCATCATTAGTTCTTTAATACGATTTCTCAAATGCATGTAAATAAAGAAAATAGAGGAAAAGAGAGAAAATTCAAAATTAAGTATAAAAAATACATAAAATATGTACATAGTACTCCAAATTAAAACAAATAAAATGATAAAATCCTAAATCCTATGACATGCAATTTCTAACTAAAAGATACATGGAACATATTCGCAATGCAATTTTATAAAAAATAAACTAAACTACCATGGCTTGAATAAAAGAACAAAAATATACTAAAAGACACTTAAAATAACCTAAATATGGCTTGTTATAAAAGATAAGCTAAACTACTCTAAAATATGCTTTTAAGTAAATAAACTAAAATCTGCATTAACATTAACATGATGAATTAGTAAAAATAAAATAAAGTATGCGTAAAAAGAATCATAGAAAGAAAGTTAAAAAAATAAACTTAAGCTAAGATAAAAAAAAAGAGGTTAGAAAAATAAAATATTAACAAAATGAAGCCTAACTATTTATATTTAAAAAGAAAATTATGTTTAAGAAATGAAAATTAGGTAAAAAGACTTCTTATGATTTTTAGAGTTTAATGAAATAAAAGAAAAGGATAAAATAAATGCCAAAAGAAGATAAAACTATCAAAAGAAAATAAAATTTTATAAGAAAATTAAATCTAATAACAAAATTTTAAAAAATACTACATTATGAGGAGAATAAAGCTAATGATAAAGAAAAGAAAAGAAAAGAAAATAAATGCTATGGAAGAAAATCACATTATTATTAAAGAAAAGGAAAAGAAATAAGAAGCTAAGAAAGGAATATTATGCTAAAAGAAGGTAAAATTGAGCACTAAACTTGTATTGTAAGAAAAGAAAATGAAATAGAATGCTAATAAAATAAATTGGACTAATTAAAGGAAGAGAAAAAAAAATAAATTAGAGAAAAAAAAGAAAAGAAATGTAATATTAGCAATAAATGGGTGTAATATTGACAATTATAATCATTTTCATGTAAGTGCTAGCATTATAATAATGACATTATTAGCCACATTGCTAAATTATATTAGCACTAATTAATGAATATAATTGTAGAAAAAGACAATGTATTTAGTGTGGATATGCGAACTAAGCAGTTAATTGAGAATACAAAACTAAATGAAGCAAATTAAGTAAAGAACAAGATTAATTATACGAGTAAAAAAAATGTGCGAATTGAAATTGAATTTTAACCCGGTCACTCCAAAAGAGAGAGCATGAAGTTAGAAAGATCAGGGGTCCAAACGAGGTACCTAAATTGTCGAAAAATTCTCAAGTCGGGAATGTGCTTCAATGATCCAACCCTCAGGTAGCAATCCAAGCAATGTGGGCTTCAATTTAGGTGTCGAAGGCTTAGTTCTTGGTATCTCGACAGGGTTTCGGCGTCGGGACTCGGAATCGCTCGATATATCGGCAGAGTCTCTCCCACTCAAAAATTCGTACTGAAGACGTACGCTGGGGTACGGTATTTATAGAATTCTTTAACCAATGAGATGTTGCCACGTTTTGGGGCACGTCAGGATTTTTGGAGTTGGCGGTCTCCACAATCAAAGATGGCGGTCGCCATATTTTGAAAGGTTCCACAAAGTTCTATGGCGGTCGCCACAATAAAAGTTGGCGGTCGCCATAATGGGAGTCGGCGGTCGTCACTTTTGACTAGGATTTTCAAGAGGTTCTATTGGCGGTCGGCACAATGAACATGGTGGTTGCCTTACTTGGGAAGCAAGTTTCGATGGTTCGACAAAATTTCATTGGTTTGAAAGTTTCGGGTTCAATTACCAAGATTAGATTACTTCCCGAGAATTGTACCGAGGTACTAGTCTACCTGTTTTCATCATCGAATTTATCTAAGATTGGGCGGGGTCAAATTGGGGTGTCTACAGTTGCACAATTGACCGTAAAAGCACTAGTGCCACATGTCATTTCTTAGAAAAATCACTTGTCTCTTGGTTTTCAAAGAAAACAAAATTCTGTAACTTTATGTACCGCTCAAGCCGAATATGTGGCTGCGGGTAGTTGTTGTGCACAAATTTTATATATAAAACAACAACTTAATGATTTTAAGTTAAAATACGATGTTGTGCCAATTAAGTGTGATAACACAAGTGCGATAAATATATCCAAAAATTCAATTTTGCATTCACGAACAAAACATATTGAAATAAGACACCATTTTTTTCGTGATCATGTACAAAAGGGCAATATATTTTTTGAAATTTGTGAGTACTAGTGAACAATGGGCGGATATCTTTACTAAACCCCTTAATGAAGAACGTTTCATTATAATTAGACGAAAATTGGGCTTAATGCATGTTCGTGAGGTTGTATGAAGATTTTTTTATTATGCGCATAATGTTAAAACATTTTTAAGAACTCCTGCAATTTTAAAGAAAACCAGAATTCTGAAAAATCACAGTTCAGTCCACTGCGGCCCATATTCCAGTCGACCGAACCAATTTTTCTAAGTTCAGTCGACCGAACATACCAGTTTAGTCGACCGAACGTTCGGGGTTTTCAAAAAATAGAAAAGCCGAACTGCATTTATTCTCTGTTTTCTCATTTTATATCTCTCGGTTTCTCTCCTAGGGTACGAACACATTGGCTTTTGGTCTTCAAAAGGGTTTCCAACTAAAGCCCCTATTTCATTTCCACCATTCAACCTCTCTAAACCTTACATTTCTTTCTCTCAAATCCCTCACTCTTGGCACGTAGGGTTAGACGAGGAAAGGGTAAATCCATTGCTAGAGATGATTTAATTGGCGAGAATGACCAATGGTTCAACTTGAGCAAAGCCGAAATCCTCTACAAGCATCATCTCCAATCTCTAGATCTTATCTTTGGTAAGATTATTGACATGAGATTCTTAGATTCCCATTTCCCTCGTGTCTTACGTCTTTTCAGTAGAATGGGTTGGGGCCATATGTTTTATATCAACCAAAGGGTATGTACCCTCAAATTACCCGGCTATTTTATGCAAATCTTTCTCAAGAACTTTTTCCAAATTCAAATGATCGTTACATTCACTTCACCACTTATCTCTATGGAAAAATTTATAAATTTTTCAATAAAGACATAACAACTCTTTTTGGAATGGGAAGAGGAGATTTTAGATGACCCAAAATTTCATCTCAATCATGGATCATGGCTCGTGATTTTTCTCCCAAAATATTTTTACACATGGTCATGACTGAATCTCCACTCAATTTTGCCCTTCTCCCATCTTACTTACAACTCACACTCGAGGCCAAAATTTTGCATATCATCATTACATACAATATATTACCTCGTAATGGATCTCGCACCTACATTTCTTATCTTGACTATTTTATATTATGGTGCGTTTACAAAGAGATACGCATTGACCTTCCATCTCTTATATGCCAATGGATACTTGCCAAATAAAGCTCAAAACGCTATATTTTTCCATACGGAGGTTTTCTCACACATCTTTTTGAGTCCTTTGAATTTTCTCCATCTCCTTCTAATTTTCTTCCACCAAAAACTTCTAATTTTCTAACCCCCACCACTGTAAAACAAATGGGTTATAAACTTCAAAATGGTCAATGGGTACCTAAAATCCAAAGACAAGCACCTCAAGTCGTTCAAGATAGTGATGAGGAAGCCGAGGCTGCTGCCTATGATGCTGATGCTCCACCTACTTCTCCTTTAGCACCTCCACTTGCTCCTACCACCACTACTGGTGTTGCTCCTGTCACACGTTCCTTCTTAAAGAAATTGGTCAACTCTTTCTCAAAATGTGTTGTTAAAAAGCTTGACACGATCAGCTCTCGCCTTACCCGCCTTGAGGATGCTTTAGGCATTCCTCCCTATGATGCTTCCTCACCCGTGGATGCTGGTACTGATGATAGTCATGAAGATGAGGATACCTCTGGCTCCGCCTCTTTATGATAATGCCAAAAGGGGGAGAAACAAGTGTGGCGCAAAACAAGGAAAGCTCCACTTTAGTTTCACTTTATTTTCATTTTATTTTGGAGAGCATTAGAGAGTTTTATTTTTGAATAATGTACTAATGCTTCTTTTATTTCGTTTATGGTTGTGCTACACTTTATGTGCATGAATCTTATTGGATGGTTATGCTTATTGTGCTTACTTTTATCAGGGTTATGTTATTCATATGAGTTATCTTAAATTGAATGGCTATAATGATATTTTGTGGAACAAGCTCTATGAATGAAATAAACTTCAATATCTTCACAATTTATGCATATAGTAAGGGAGAGTTTTTCAACTCTCAAAGATTATTACTCGTGCTTATTGATAAGGAGAGCTTTATTTAAGCTTTCCTACATTATTTTGCTGTGCTTGTCATCATCAAAAAGATGGAAATTGTTAGTCTAACAAGACTTAAACAACCAATTTTGATGATAACAAACCTATGTATCTAACTGTGCACATTGAGATTGTCTAACAGGAAATATATGCTTAGTACAATTCAAAGATACACAGTGGAAGCCATGACGCATAAATTCAAAACAAGTTCCTTGGCGACATGTTTTTGTGGAACAAATACAAAGAATTGAGATATTGAAGACTTGAAGAACAAAGTTGTAAATTTCATTTGTAGGATCTATGTACACTCATATAACTCATAGATATATGTGTTTGAAGCTCATAGGAATCCTAAATATCTTAAAAATGTTTTTTCAAAGTATAAAAACATCAAACCTTTTTGGAAAACTATAAAAGTGGATTTTTAATGATCTAGCCGACTGAGGCTTCTATCCAGTCGACTGAATGGACTACCCAAAATAAGTTTTCAAATCTACATCAGTTCAGTCGACCGAACATTGTGTTCAGCCGACCGAAGTGAAATTCAGTCAACCGAATGAGTCTCTTCAGTCGACCGAACAACTTAAAGTTTAAATTTTTTTGAAAACGGCTAGTTGGTTTTTGGAGCCTATAAATAGAGGCCTTGTGTTAGTGTTTTAATCATCCAAAACCTCTCAAACATCTCTCATTCTATTACTCTCTTGTGCTTCAAAATCTAGAGATTTTCATACATATTTTCGAGACAAAAATTCTTTAGAATTCTCTTTGAGCTTCATATTCATATTTTATTGAGGAGCGAGTTTTAGAGCATTCATTGTTCGTACTTAATTTCTCATCTAAGGAGCGTTCTTTTATACACTTTCATATCACTCTCATTGATTTGTATTTGAGAAATGTGTTTCTCAAAAAGAGGTTAATTTGCCTACAAAGATTTGGTTGACTTGAAAAGGGTACATTCTCAAGAGAGGCCACTCCACCTAAACTAAGGAGAGAGGCTCCTCCACCTATTGAATGAGAGATAGTAAGAAATTCTCATAGTGGTTGGCTCTAGGTAAGAACGTAGTCCGTAGCGCCGAACCTTGTAAAAATCGTGGTGTTCCTTTTCTAGCTTGCTCATTTCTTACTTAATTATATTGTTGTTTCTTTCACACACATTTACACTTGAATCATTTATCATTTAACTTATGATTTGATTTATTTGTTTATCAAGTAATACTATTGCACTTTAATCAAAAAACTAATCTACTTGAAAATTAACATTGAAGGCTATAAATTGTTAATGCAAGAAAAGGTGTTTTTAAACATACACTAGTACTTGAATCTTTTATTTCTTACATCCTTTATTTTTATCGCTAGAAAGTTTTTAATTTTTACCTTACAAGAAACATTGTCAAATTATAGTATTATTAATAGTTGAAAAGTATTAAACTTAAAAATTACATTTTTATTATTAAAAGAAGAAGTTCTCAAATATTGATTTATATTCAAATATTCTAACAAGAGATTTTTAAGTATAATTGTGTATTTAACTTGTAAAAAAGAGTTATACTAGTATTAAAAATAAAATGGTGTTATTAACAAGAATTTTTATCAAACTTTAATTAAATATTTTAAGAGAAAGTTTTTTTTTATAATTCTTGTGCCATAATTTTCAAATAAGTAAATATATACTTGAGATTTGAAAAGTTGAATATTTAAACTAAGATTTTTTTTTAATATCCAATTCACCCTCCTATTGGGATTACACACGTAATATCAAATAACTGCGAATTAATATATCGTGTTAAGACCCAAAAGTTCGAAATGAGGTACAAAATCAAAATAATAAAAAATTAAGTTTTGGCTTAAAATTAGATTTATCGAAAGGTGATCACCGCAAAAAGATGGAGTAGCAAAAATAAAAATTTAAGAAAATCATTCTTTGAAAAACACGCAAAGTTTTGAAGTTATTATTATTTTTGCTAACAAAATACTTTTGAAAATGCACACAAAAATAACACATACGAATAACACACAATAAGGAAAATTTATTTATGTTTTTTTAAATTTTTTTTCTTCTTTTTTTTATGCTAAAAAAGAAAATGAAACACCCATAGTAAGAAAATAAAATAAACATACATATAATAATAATAATAATAATAATAAAAAATGCCTATACGACCCCCTAAGAGCCCCAAAACACCATGATGCGTTACTAACGTGACATGACCCTTTGACAACTTGGCGACCGCCTAGACAGAACCCCTTTGACATGACGGTTGCCGCGTGGCATTTGGATAACATGGCGGTCGCTAGGATGCGACATGGCGATCGCCAACATGAGACGCGCATAAGGCCCTAGGTCGCGCGAATTTGGTTTCATTCTCTCATATCACACTCTCTCTCTCTAACCCTTATTCTCTCCCATCTCTCTCTCAAACTTTCCTAGCCTTCCCTAGTTCCTTTGCTTTCGTGTTCTTTCTCCTTCACATGATGTTCACTCTACTATCCGTGATCCATTTCTTCTTCATGGTGGGTCAGGGCCAGGGGGACGATGACCTTGGGGCATGACAGGGCCCATCCGCTACTAGGAGTTCCTCTATGGGGACTCTCGAGGGTACGTCCACTAGCCTTCCTGCGGGTGGGGTCACCTCTACGCTACCTTCTGCTGCTATGGACGCTTTTGCACTCGAGGCGGAGCGTGCCTCTCATCGAGCTGCTGAGGAGGCACGGGCAGCCGTCGAGGCACAGGCTGCTGCGGATGCTGCTGCTGAGGCCGCTGTAGCCGATTTCTTGGATCCTGATGCTAGAGATGGTCGTCCGGCGCCCTTCGACTCTCATACTTACGCTCCAGCTCCCTATGGCGTGGTTCTGCACAGGATGAGACGCTACGAGCCTCATGCTGACGCGGTTGCTATGGAAGTTCTTCTCTGGGAGACTGACCACCATATCTCTCGCTAGCGACCTTCGGTATGTACCATATCCTTACTGTTTTAATTACTAAAATATGATATATCAAACGTAGACGCATGCCTAGGATTCCCCCTATGTGATGATGATGCGATTCAATTATGACAATGAATGATGATTTATTTTGATGTGTTTAATGAATGATTTTGATGATGTGAATGATGATTGTGATTTGAACTTAACTTAAGTACCTATGCAATGGAGATTAAAACAGTAGGGATACTTAGGATTTTGAACAAACAATGAAAAAAAATGGCGATTATTTTAGTAAACATCACAAAATAAAAGGTTTGAATTTTTTATTTTTATTTTAAGAAAAAATACAAAACTAGGGAGGAATTTTTGTTTTTGTTTTTGGGGGTATGAGAACCGAAGAAAGAATTTTTATCAAAAAAAAATATTAAAAAATTAGAGGTAATTTTGTCAAAAATTCTAAAATTTAAGGCAAATTTTCACAAAGCCTAGAAATTTAAATGGCAATTTTCAAAAATCTAGAAATTAGAAATTTTTTTGAAAAACATTAGAAATTTTTAGAAAATCCTAAAAAAATTAAAGAAATTTTTTATAAAAACTTAGAAAATAAAGGAATTTTTTTTTGAAAAATCCTAAGAATTTTTTAGAAAATCCTAGAAAAATAAAGAATTT
>JAOTRH010462511.1:0-28294 GCA_034768845.1 Heliamphora exappendiculata
AATTAACTTAATTTTTTATGTTATTAATAAAATTAATAAATACTACAAAATAAATAATTTTATTATAAAAATATATTAAAAAATACAATATATAAAATTTTTTATCCTTAATCAAAGCATATAAATATTTATCCTAAATTTGGTAAAATAATTCCGTAATTTGCTTCGAGAAGGATAGCATTTCCGTAATTTATAGGCTTTGTTATCATGTTTAGCCTATGTTTGTGTTAGTTTTTTTATTAAATTTTTTTAAAAAATTATTAATTTGGCATTTTATTATAATTAGTTGGATTTTTTACATTTTTTTCATATCTAGTTTTTAATAAAAAAACTAAAAAACTTCTTTAAAAAGTTTGGCCAAACACAAACTTAAGGTCATAATCAGCCATTTTGGTTTTGAGGTTTTTAGTTAAAAATATTAAAAAATTAACATTATTTATTTAAATAATAATAAAAATTAAAAAGCCAAAAAATTAAATTAAAACCTAAATTCTCATAAAAATATACTATTCAAACTTCTACTACTTTTAAAATACAATAATACGTCTTATTCATAATTTATTTATTATCAATACCAATTATATATAATTATTAATATTAAATATATAGAAAGGTAAAAATGTCTACTTTAAACAAAATTTTAAAAAGTTAATTTTTTATCCAAACAATTAACTTTAAAAAAGTAGTTTAAAAATTAAGTTACTAAACAACCTACCAACTCAAATTAGGTTATTAACTAAAAACGTCAAAAAATAAATAAAAAAATTAACTTTTATACTAGTTACCAATCGAAGCCTAAATCGATTTTAAATCAAGCCTTTGCTTTTTATTTAAAATTTAAAAAATTAAAAAGTATCGTTTGATACCTTCCTTCTTTCCTTTTTATTTTTTACAAAATGATTTTTCACTTATTTAAGTTAAAATGACTTTAAACAAAAAATTTAATTTAAAATTAAGTTTCCAAACAGGGCCTTAATTTAAACTGTTTATTAATTTAAACTTGTTGAATAATTAATTATTCTACATCGATAATAATATGATTTGAACATGTTAATTTTTTTATAAAAAAATTTATTGGCATATAAAATTAGGGAATAAATTGTAAAATAAATTTATTTGAATCATATTGCTAATGTCTTATATTACACTAATTACTTGTCTACTTGTTTGATGAGTTTAAAATAATGAACGATTTAAAATTAAATTTTAAAATTGAGTTAATTAGCAAGAAATTTTATTTTTACTAATTATTTTAAGTTAAGTTCTAGTTATAAGTTGACTATTTCATAAGGTTCTATTTTTTAATAAATTTAAACTATTATGCCCACATTTAAAGTATTTCAAACAAATAATGGAAGTAATCGTATATTAACAAATAATAAAAACATAGAAATATTAAAATATGTAAATATTCACATATTTAAATATTGATAATATTATCATGTCCGATTTTCATAACATTGTCATTTTTTAAATATTAGCACATTTACAACTTTCAAAATTAGAGCATTTTTATGATTACTGTTCTTATTTTCAAAAATAATAATATTAAGATCTGATTATCCATTTTACATGAAATTTACGTTATTAAAACATGCAATTTTTTAAAATAACAGTAAATGTAAAGTAATTCGCAAATTCCTGCATCATTAACTACAAAAATCACCCTACATAAGAATATAACGGAACATTTACCAATTTTTTAAAATAATAACATTATCATAATAGATTATATTTCATTTTAGAAAAGTTTAAACATTATCATAATGAAATAAATCATTTCATTTTGAAATATCTTAGCAATGATAATAGTTTGAACATTACTATAATGAAACAAATCATTTCATTTCGGTAATAACGTATTCATATTAAGAATGGTAACTTATTTATAGGTAAAGTATTAAAAGTCGTTAGGCTCTATTTAATTAGCGTGAAATAAATATCAAATTAAAAAAAAACAATTTAAGACATTCGCTTCAAAATAAAATTTTATAAATTAAAATTTTTAAATTAAGACTTAACTACAATTAACTCATAAAAATGGGATATACGGCTAAATCACCCTTTAAGATTTAATTGAATCTCAATAACACCCACAAGACACCCTGTTATAATCAAGTCACACACGCTTCAAATCAAGTGACGATGTAGTGCACAAGTCTTTAAGAAAAACTTTTAAAAAACTTGAAAATTTTATATTAAGGATGAATCTCATATAATTGTGTCATAATAAATTAAAAAATATTATTATAATTAAAAATGAAAAGGTTTTTAAAAATAAAAAATTGTTACTTTCAATTAAAAAACTTTACTTTTAAATTTTTTTCAAAAAAAATAAAAAAATTTAAAATAAATTTATCTATACTATTATATAAAACAAAATATTCTTAGGCATTTGAACTCCAAAACTTAAATTCTCAATTTCTGTAATTTTGAATTTTTAAAATATAAAAATACACATGTAAAAATATTCTTGGTCATTTAGTTTTAGGACAATCTTTTAAAACATTGAATTGTGGTATATTTTTGAACTTATAAAAGATAAAGATACTTACATTATTATTTATGATAACATAGTTTAATTTATCTTTAAATCATGTTATTTGAGTTTTAAAATTTCAAAAATACAAATATTGAAATATTATTGGTTCCTTTAACATTGATAGAATAAAAATTAATAAAATCTCTGAAATGTTGAAATTTAGGATTAGACATGCTAATGCAAACGTATATATATGTTTTTTTAAAAAAATATTAAATTATTATATTTTTTCATTTACAAAAGAAATAAAGTAAAATTATTTAAAAATCTACAATTAATATAATCTAAATCTAACAATGACAAGATTGTAAGATCATGTTATCCAAATTACATAAAACAAAATATTTGTGAGTTATTAAAAAGTTCAATTTTCTTTGGAGAAATTATTCTTTAGTGGTCTAAACTTATATGTTACAATTTGAATGGTTTAAATTTGAATTTTTCCGCAATATAAAATCAATCACGATATAATCTTATTATAATAATTAGAAAAATGCTAATTATTGCTAATTATGCGGTAAATAATGAATTTATAATATATAAATATATATACAAAATATATTAATATTTGTAAAAATAATAATTTCACCTCTAAAAATATTTTAATATTAAAAAAAATTGTTCTCGTTATCTTGTTAATCATCACTCATTGGACAGCGATTAGCATAACTCTACTAATTAACTTGATATTCATCTTAATATAATTATATTCTTGATTCTTTCAAATTTTATCTTTCAGACTAAATTTGAAATTTATTCTATTATAACTCTTTTTTTTAACTTACGTTTTAAACTTATAAGTATTATTCTCTCAAATTACGTTAGTAATATAAATGGGCATATTTCTATTATAATTTTATTTAAATACAATATCAACTATTAATATATAAGTCCCAACTTAATTTTTTGAGGATTTATAATGTTTTTATATTTATAAATTATGGGTCACATTTTAATTTATTCAAATGCAATTTTTTAAACAAATTTGAATCGTCTTAAAATTTAAATTAATCTGATTTTATTGTTAATTTGTTCAAATTAAAGTCTCTAAATGCCAATATTTTCAATTGTCATAATTTTAATTAGTACAATTTGAAAATTTTCAAATTTAAATTCTTCTAGATTTAATCTAATTTTAAGATTGGTTAGGGCATGTTTTGACAACTATAATTTTTTGATTTTTTTGCTAAAAATGTAAAAAATCAATTTGGTCCGTTGTGTAAAAAAATAAAAAGTTAAAAAATCAAATTATAATATTAATTTCTATAATATTATATTTAAACTACAACAACTTTTAAAATATAATAATACTCCTTATTCACAACTTATTTATTACTACTATCAATTATATATAATTAATAATAAAAAATATATAAAATGATAATTTGTTCAATTTGTACAAAAAAATAAAAATAAAAAAAAAATTTAACCAAAAAATCAACTAAAAAAAACTAGCTCAAAAGTTAAATTACCAAATAACCAAATTTGAATCAAATCTAGCTTTTTGACTAAAAATACAAAAAAATAAAAAAAATAAATTTTTAAACTAGTTGTCAATTGAACCTTTAATACATATCATTTAAAAATTTGAATTCTTTTAAAATTTAAAGTTAATATAATATTATTATTGATTAATTTAAGTTAACTAACTACTTACTTGTTTAAATCTATAAGATATATCTGTGTAAATACTATCACCACAAAAAATTCACTTAGAAACTTTATCAGAGATGAATTTCGAGCAATCTATTTTAGCCAATAATCTTTTACTATGCTAATTGAAAATTATATATGATGGGAACTTTCTTATTTTACAAATATTCGGCCACCCGCGCTTAAATTTCTCTATTTTTTTTCACAACACATGTTGCTATCCTAAATATATTTTGTTTTCTATTGAAGTCTTAAAAATTGAAAATATTGGCACTAAATCAATTTATAATGTAATTTCTACCTTTAAAATATCGTGGCATATAATCACTTTTCAACTATCATTTTATTATTAAATAACTTATTTTGATACAAATTTAAAATTTATCTTGATATATAATCTCGTTCTAATAAATTTTTAATTATGTGACTTTTGTTGGTTTCTAAGACATTTAGGCTCAGTTTTTGCAACGTTTATATTTATATTTTTCACTTTTTTATAAATTGTAAACAAAAATATGTTTGATAAATATTTTTATTTTCAAAAAATTATAAACAGTATTTAAAATTTACTAAATTATTATAAATAGAGAAAATGTGTTTTTATTTGTTTTGTAAATAAGTTTTTAATATATTTTTCTTCTTCTACCACCTTTGACTACCATATCCTACTATTTCGGCCATCAATTCCGACCACCGCCATAATTAAAACATTCGGCCACCCATTCTGACTACTACCTCTAACCACCACACATGGCCATGGCCCCCAACTATTACTTTCGACCACCATCGCATTTTTTTTTTTGTTATCATTCCTGACTAATTCATTCAGTCATTATGTCTTACCACCACTATTCGGCCACCACCTCAAACAATCCGTTCCGACTACTACATCCGATCATGCCCCCCGACGATCATATACGGTCACCGCTTCCAACCGCCATTGTTATCATTACATGCTAATACTTTCGGTCATCACCTTCGACCACTACATTCATCCGCAGTCTCCAACAACAGCACATTTCAAATATCTACGTGCCAAACATGTTTTTATTTTTATTTTTTATAAAAGTAAACAAAAACATGGGAGTGTAATTTTGGTGTGGTCCGAACCCAATGTGCTCGAGTCAAATTTTTGGGCAGAGCCTAGTTGGGCGTTTTTTGTCTATGGGTCAGTCCAGACCCTAGGGGTCTTGGGCTCGGACCTCCGGCTCAGGTCTAGGGCCAGACTGCCTAGAGCCGAGCAACGGGTGGGCCGTTCGGGCTTTTGATTTTTTTTCTTTTTTTATTTAATTTGTTATATAATTGGTTATATAAGTTTATATTATTAGTTATTACTTATTACTTTATTATTTACTTGTTGTTATTATTATTATTATTATTATTATTAGTTCTAGTTGATAAATTTATAATATATTATTAATTTATTAGTTTATTTAAGTTTATTAGTTTTGATATTTTATAATTTATTATTAGTTATTAAGTTTATTATTCCATAAATTTATATTTTATTTGTTTATTAATTTATAAATTTATTATTAATTTACAAGTTTATAGTTTATAACTTTAATCTCTGCACTTCATTTCAAACAATAATGATATCGGTTGTTCATTTGAAATTTGTGCCGTTGAAAGCGTCATGCTCGGGTCGAGTCAGGCCTAATGGCTAATTTTTGGTTGGGTTTGGGATCGGGCCAAAGTGGGAGGGCTCGGGCTTAAGCTCGGGCTTTGGGCTTTGGTCCGGCCCACAGGCTCAAGGAGGGGGTGGCTACGCCTAGGGTTGGGAGATACGGGCGTAGGCCTTGGTCAGGCCCGCACGGTGGTGAGCCTCGGGTGGCCCATGGATATTTTTTACACTCCTAAAAAAATAAATTTTTTTGTTTACTGTAAACAAAATCAAAAACAAAAATATGTAAACAATACCAAACATGGCCTTATATATGATTATTTTTGTTTAAATCGTCACATGGATATTAGTTGATAAGTTTTTAAATATCATATGTGCCGTTTATCATTTTAAAATTTTATTGTTTACTTATATTTTTATATTATATATAAGTTCAATAAAAATAATTAAAAATATTACAAGACATTGATTAAAGTAACTCAAATAAATGGTAAATAAAATTAATTAAAATTTTACAATATTTATTATTATTATTATTTTCATTTAATGATATAAAAAATAATAATAATTTAAATTAATATACGTGCATAACATAAATTCACTTTTAGTACCAAAATATAAAAAAATAAATTTAAAAAGACAAAAAATAGCTATACACTGGTTCCATCAAGTTACCAATGAAAGGTCGTCGCGTCAGCGAGGTGTCATTTTGCTTACGTGGCGTAGGTTAATTGGATATACTCGGTAAGCTTTACACTGGTCCCGAATCCGTCGAATAGCCGTGCACATCGCTAACTAAACAAGAAAAATTGAGATCTGCACAAACTCGGGAGAGAAAGGAAAGCAGAGAGCGCCAAAGGATGACGAAGATGAGTTTCAGCTGTGCTTGGAAGGCCTTTTCCATTCTGCTTTTGCTGGTTCTTGCCTCATTTGGTGATCAACTCGTCCCTTCCCTTATCCTTATATATATAATATTGTTGTGATTGGGGATTCTGTAGACCTGATTACTTACAGAAAGAATTGTTGTTCTGTTTTGTGTGTGTGTGTGTGTGTGTGTGTGAAGAATGTAGATTTCGATATTGAAGCAACATAATAATACGTATTTTGTTTTTTCAGTTTCGGCGAAGAAGTCGGGGGATGTTACCGAGTTACAGATTGGTGTAAAGGTAATTCCTGTATTTTCTGTTTCCTTCTTGTGAATTGGTACACGTTTTAGAGTTTAATTGCATTTGAATTCTTATTTATAAATTTACATCGCTTTCAATAGAATTGGCAATCAGTTGTTGATGCCGTTATGTTGGCTGTTTTAATTGTGCTTCAACTCAGTTTAGTTAGCGTAATTGGATTATGTCGTATTTTCAACTCAAGCATAGGGAATACAATATATCGGAAGAATGGGAAGTACTTAGATTTACGATGGGATTATTGTCTGGGGAAAATTTCTGTACCTCTTTTTCTTTTTTTCCCTTCTTTTTTTGTTGTTGAAACCCCTGCAAGGCAGAAGGGGCTGGTTACTTCTGAAATTTATGATTCGAAATTTAGAAGAAATTGAGGGTTGAAGAGCAGTGGTATTTATTATTAATTTTTTGGAAACTTTTCTGCTTTTATTAGTTTTTTTGGAAACTTCTCTTGTTTTACTACTTAGAGAATGACCATATATTGTGTTATGATAGTGTAGACTCTAGGTCTCGTTTGGTAATTGGTATAGGTTGAGTGAGATTTATAATCAGGTGGGATTGATAGTACCTAGAGTATTATGGATTAGATTATTAGTGTACTCTTTTTTTACCAAAGAGTATTTGATTAATAATAGGATAACCTAAAGATAAATAGTACGTTGTTTGGTTTGACATAATTTTAATAGGATCAAATTTTTTTACGTATAAAAAAGCTCAAAATAATCTTTGGACTAATCAACACACTTTTCCCGTGAGATTGAGATAGTCCCATCAATTGGGTGTTAAGTTGGTTGGGGATGTTTTCTTAACCCCTATCAAATGCTTCTCAAACATAGCATTGTACGGGACTATTTTTAAATAATCCAATTTCCTCTATTTAATCTTACATCCAAACATTTATGTGAATACGGATAGATTAGTAATGGTGTTGGATTGGTTTTTTCACGTTTGATTTGCATTGGATTGGCGATGGACTAAATCACTGCTTGTTTGATTTGTCTATGTAGAATTGGATTAAATTTATCACTTTTTAATTTTATCCCTCTATTAAATATTTTTTTTAAAAGTATTCATTACTATTTTGCACATTGTTCTTCCACGAAACCCACAAAACCCCATTCTCTCTCCATCGCCTCCATCAACTCCTTAGTGTACTATGTTCCTCTACATAATACTGCCTCCATCAGAGCTCTCTCTCTCTCTCTCTCTCTCTCTCTCTCTCTCTCTCTCTCTCTCTCTCTCCAGCTACAAAATAAGAATACCTCATAACATTACAGGAGACATCGCCGCTAAAACCACCGGTGGTTGAACCATAGTTGAGCACGAAATTTGTGCTAAATGGGAAGTGAAAAATTAATGCTATGGATTGGACTAGCAATACCAATCCTTCCATAGGTCTGGTAATCCTACCCTTTAGTGGGATTCATAGTCCACACGGACTAATAATCCGATATATATTTGTGAAAACAAACATGATCTTATAAAGCCCATGGATTAATAATCCAATCCAATCATGTATAATGCCTATCAAACAGGGCCTATATATATTAAGAGGGTAGAGTTCATAGGTTTTGTTAGAGTATATGTTTTGGATGGGTTCTTATCCTCGCGAAATTATGTCAATCTTTTTATCTATTAAGAATTAGTATAACCAGGAGTTTGTAGAAATGATAGAGTGCTTATAACCATGTCAATTTGCACAAAAGTACCCATCAAAGATGCAAGAACGTGTGCACAAAAATTATGATGACTTCTGCCTCATAAGGATTTGTGTTGCTACCCGAAGGCATGAAAACATCATTTTGAATTGAATGGAGCCAATTTATTAGAGAGAATATGATTATATAGTTGGTATCACTTATCAACATTAACCAGTTATTTACATTTTCTAGTTGCAGTGACAAGGATAGCAGAAAGCTTTCTATATTTATCCAAAAAAGGAGATTTTTATACAGAATAATTTCTAGGATGTTTGCCTTACGTAAGACTTGGATTGTAACAGTTCAGTCAAAGCTTCAAATCCATGGTGAAGAATTAATTAATTAATAGAAAGAAAAGATAACCGTGGTATATCATCTAATGGTTAACCGTTAAGAACAAAATCGTCTTGTAATTTTATTAAATTTGCACTTTCAAAAATAAGGTTCTCAACTTCCCATGATGTCAGAGGGATGTTTTTGGCCAACTCTCATGTTCGCGACTTAATATGAGAATATTATTGTTGATAATAGTAGCATTAACTTTGTCAGCATTGAGGGATGGTTTTAGATATTGATATACTGAGCGCTAAAATGAAGCCATAATCAATTTCTTTTGAAATCATATCAATACCTAAATCTACATAAATAAAAAAAACTTCGGATGTATAGTGACTATTGATTCTGGGAAAAGGAGATTCAAATTACAGGTTTTGCTTTTGCTGTTTTGCATATATGTAATCTGTTATTTGTTTCTTCAGTGCTTCTTGTATTTTGATTTTATCTATGAGGTATTTTAGTGTCATAGTTGAGGGCGGCTCTAGCACTAAAACGTGTGCATTTGGAATGCATATGTAAGCTAAATATGTGAAAATCACTATTTTTTGTTTTTTTTATTCTTGTTTTTTGTTTTTATGTTTGTTTCTTGCTGGTTGACTTTTGGATCTTCCTTCTTTTCTTGCAGTATAAGCCAAAATCTTGTGACATTCAGGCACACAAAGGTAATCGAATCAAAGTCCATTATCGGGTGAGATATTGCTGTGTTCTGCACTCACATCTGGGCAATCATTTTATCCCGACAATATTAGCTTTTGTGTTATGCCATTAAGTTTTTTTTAAAAATTCCTGAAGCTAATAAGCATTTTTGTAAAATGGATAATGAAAAAACATAAAATGTAATAGTTTTTTAATTAATAAATAAGAACTAGAACCTGACGAGATTTAGGACGACCGAGCCCCCGAGTGCTTCCATACCGGCGTACCTGCAAAACAAGACTCCCGGCTGGTGGTCGGCGGAAGGCCCTCCGACGACCAAGTTAGATGGGCTTTGAGAGATAAGTTGTTTAGAGAGAGAAAGTGTTATCTCATACCTTTGCTATGGGTGGAAGATTAATATATATAAAGAATGAGAGTTTGCCTCCCCTAACCATGGTTAGGGGGTATTTGGTTAGGTTTAAACCTTTAGTCAGTTTTTTGTTACTACAATAACCCCCCAGCTTCTACATGCTTCGACAGGGGGAGGTGGAAGCTTCATGTATCCTGAGTCGGTGTCAAAAAACTCCATTGAATTATGCTGTCGTTCAACTTTGAGTCGAATCAGAACTTTTAGTACCTAGTCGAGCTAGGGTTTTGGCGTACCTTGTTTAAGATGATATGTTGAGTCATTTCAATGTGAGGGCCTTTCAACAGAAGATGTAGAAATCTCAAAATTGCCACATTTGGAGATTATCACGACTTGTGTCCAGCAGCGCTCCTTTCAAGGTGACTGGGGCTTTTCATTGTCTAGCCGAGCTAGGGTTTAGCCGAGGTAGAACTTTCTTGCCGAGGCTTGACCCGGAGATCAACTAGGACTTTTACTGCCTAGCCGAGCTTGGGCTTTATGATTAGTGCCTAGCATGCTAGGGCTTTAAGTGTTGTTGATCATGCGATCGTCAAGAGGATTAAATCTGCTTCAGTGATAATCTTTGTGATGATTCCCGAGCTGATTTGCCGAGTTGAAAGTTCGAGCTGAGCTCCGTAATAATCTGTGATATCTGCCATGCTCAGAAGCTTTGGAGAGGTTGACCCGTTGAGCTGAAACCTTTGCCCTTGTTTCACGGGTTCAGACTAAAGGGGAGATTGGAGCCCCCAATTTTTTTGGAGAGCTTGAAATCTTCAATTTTCTTCTCTTTCTCAAGAAAGAAGCCTCGTCGCCGAGCTAGAGGGGACGGGTGCTAAATTCCCTTTTTGCAAGGTATCCCGTCATTCAAGCCATCAAGATGTCATTGAGTTGGATGATGACGATGTTGCCAATGATGTTCCAGCCGCACGGTTACCAGTTGTAATAATCGAATCGGATGATAAAGAGATAGGACATCAGAGATCTTTTAACTTGTAGTGCTGATAGGATTTTCCGTTTTGTGCCAGTTGTTTTGCTGGGTTATAAAATCTTCTATTGCTGTAGAACCACTTTGCCCTTGTCCTTCCTCGATGCATAATTCTGAAGCAAAAATAAGCACTAAGCTCCATGCGTAGCAGGGTTGCCGAGCTGGAGCTTGAGAAGCCGAGCAGTGGAGCTTGAGTCTTAGATGCCCAGGTTTGAGTTCAGGCCGGCTAGGACTTTTACTGCCTAGCTAAGCTAGGGCCTAGCCAAGCTAGGGCTTCTTGCCGAGGCTTGACACGAAAGTCAACTGGGATTTTTTGCTTAGCAGAGTTGGGACTTTCTTGCCCGAGGCTTGACCCGGAGGCCAACTGGGACTTTTGCCTAGTCGAGTTAGGACTTTCTTGCCCGAGGCTTGACCCGAAGGCCAACTGGGACTTTTGCCTAGCCGAGCTAGGACTTTCTTGCCTGAGGCTCTGCATCTCTCGTATGTTCTTCTTCTAAGTTGAAGGAACTCCGACTTTAATAGCTCAGTTGTTGCAGTTGAATGTCGGGACTGGTGATATAGAACCCTTGCACTTGATTTCTCAACAATAGTCGAAATAGAGATTAACCGAACAAGTGTCAAGCATCGGGACACCGAGCTGAGGCAGCAATCTGAGATAAATACCGAGCTGAGCTGTCAAGTTGGGATGATAATGATCAGATTCTAGACGTCGTCAGCTGAAGGACCGAGCTGAGCATGAACTTGAGGGAGGGGACCGAGACCCAGGCTACCAAATTGATTCTTCATTGCCGAGAATAAATAGAGATGTTGAGTTCTCGCACTGTGAAAAGGAGGGCGCCAAGTCAGAAAACCGATCAGGCCGGACGTTGAGAGAGCCATAATGAGGATCTTGTTCAGCAGTTCCATGAAAAGCCGAGCTATGGAGCTTTGCTAAAGTTGGAAAATACCATGCAGAGAGAAAGACCCCAGGCCCGTAAATAACCCATTCAGCATTTACCGCCAGTGTGGGATTAGAACCCACGCCGTGCTTAAGGGGAGAGTATCTCTAGAGAGAGAAAGTCATGCTGGGGAGTTGCCGAGCAATAAACCTCAGTGGTTGAGCAAGAGAGAGGTCGGATAATGCTGTGCCGAAGCCGAGTAATTGTTGATCGACTCAAGAAACAAGTGCTGAACTCCTATGACGGTGGCCGAGCTTCGAAGCAATGCGCTGAGCTCAAAGAAATAATACTGAGCTCCAAGAATCAGGAGCCGAGCTCCGAATATCCGAGAATCAACGTCTAGCCCCGAATGGGGAAGCTTGGGTCACTGCGATGCTGATCAACAAGAGGCCGAACTACGGAGATGCCGAACAACAATAAGTCTCCGAGGGGCCGAGCAACAGGAGAGAGCTGCCGAGCTTGCCTAGTTGAGTTTTTGAGCTTGTGATGCCGAGCTTAGGCTAAAGAACCGAGCTTCCAATGAGTGAGTTTGGACTTGCCGAACCCCCGGATATGTGATATTGCTCAATTTGGAACTACTGCCCTTGCACTGTTGGATATGGAACCTGACCTGTTTGTTATCTACCATCTGTTATCGTAAAGCATTTGCCATCTTATTGAGGGGCTTCTCTGAATCTGCACCATAACTATATCCTTGAGAGTGGACTGAACTTTCGAGGATGGTAGGTTGCCGATCTCCGTGTGCCGAACCCCGAGCTACTATTATCTGCAATCACTGGCGGTTTTTCTTCTGCAATATGAATTCGCCGATAACTCACCCTCGACCTTCGGCTGCCGAACAAAGCTTCGGCGAGAGCTGAGAAGTCGCACTGTAAATCGCCGAGCTCTAGAGAGCTTCCCCAAGGCGCCAAGCTACAGCCGAGCTTGAAAGAAGGGAGAACGCACTGTTAAGAGCCGAGCTTTTAGACAGAGAAAGCTTTTAGACAGAGAAAGCTAAGTTGCTGAGCTCTGTTGCTCATTCACAGCTTAATTCATATGCAGCTCCTCGGTTATTACAGTGTAGTTTGGGCTTCAGATCGCTACTATAGCCTGAACTCCATCAAAGAAGTAAATAAACAAATGTAGCTCGTCAAGTGCTCCTGCTGCTAGATTCTTCTCCAAGTTTCTGGGTATTACTGTCTTCGATTATCTTGAGCAAAGGAACCAATACCGAGCTTCGAAGATGGGAGCCCGAGCTCCGATGGCTGGGGATGTTGAGCTGTGTTGGGAAGGCCGAGCTTGGCAGGCACTAAGAGCCGAGCTGAGTTGGCCTGCTACTGTTTTGGAGAGGGAAACCTCAGCACTGAACAGTCAAGATATTACCGCGTTCCGAGCTCCGAGTTGTTGCCGAGCTGCAAAATAAAGAGATAAATGGGAGCTTACCGACCAGTGGAAGCTTGGCCGATTAGCGGGTCCCAGAGAGAGGGAAAGAGAGAGAGCTGTGATTGAGAAGCGTTGTCGAATTTCTGTAGAGAGAAACCACAATTGTTCTTGCCCAGCTCCGCCATGGATGAGAGCCTTTCCGAGCAGCTCCGAGAGAGAATATCACGTCGAGCTTGTGAAGCCGAACTAACAGTGATGAAATGTATACCCAGGCACTGAGAGCCGAGCTGAGATGATGCCATGTAGTAAGCCTCTAAGAGGCCGAGCAACGAGAGAGAACTCTCGAGCTGTTCATTACCGAACTTCGAAGATGGGAGAAGCTGAGCTCCTAATACGGACTGAGCGCCGAGCTTTAGAGAGTTTGGTAGCTTCTGATAGCTTTTAGAGAGAGAAACCTGAATGAGCCCCCCTATATTGTTTTTAGAGTAAGCTGTCCTCATACCCCTTTCCCCAGGCCATTCATAGTACTCTGTGAAGTTTAAAATGCAGACTGGTTTTATAGAAAACCATGGGCTGTATTGGTGGTTTTGGCGTAACTGGTGATAGTGGAGAGAGAGAAATCATGAAACCCTTTCCCCAGGTCATCCGTCTCTTTCTCGGTTTACCGTCGCCGGCGATACTCCTCAGCTTCGCTCCCGGATACTGCTGCAAAAGCCAGTGACTCGACATAGAAGTTCTTCTCAAACGAAGCAATCAGACAGAAAATCATATTCTCAGGTTTTTTTCCATGTTTTTGGATTTTTCTCAATCTTGTATTGCAATCATATTCCCTGATGCTTTCTTTCTTTTTGTATAACTAACCCCAAATGCTTTTAGCACAAACAAACAAATATAGTGAGAGAAACAAGTACAAACAAACAAATACAGGAAGAGAAACTCATATTTTTTCAGATTGGGATCCTGCGCATTTTGCTTTTCCTGGACCTCTTTCTCTTTCTTTAATTTGCTGCTTGCTATTTTCTCCCAAACACTGAAGCTTTTACGTCTCGCCTCTAGCGCTTCATTATTATTATTTTTTAATTCTTTTGAAAATAATATTTTGGATCTTTGAATCTGACAGATTTTTTCATGGATTCTTCTTTTATTATTTTTCTTGATCTCCACATTATGTGATGTATATATTACATAAATCAATATGTAAAAACTATGAGATTGAGGGAGAGAAATCTTAGCTTAGTGAAGAAGATTCAAGCTTCTTCAATATGAGCTTTATTTTCGCCGAGCACTGCCGAACACTTCCGAGCACTGCCGAGCTTGGCCGAGCTTGTTTTATCTGTCGGTTCTTTTCGTTCCCACAAACAGCACCAATTGAAAGAACATAAAATGTAATAGTTCTTTAATTAATAAATAAGAACAAAAACTTGACGAGGTTTAGGACGACCGAGCCCTCGAGTGCTTTCGTACCGGCGTACCTGCAAAACAAGCCTCCCGGCCAGTGGCTGGCGGAAGGCCCTTCGACGCCGAAGTTAGACGGGCTTTGAGAGAAAAGTTGTTTAGAGAGAGAAAGTGTTATCTCATACCTTTGCTATGGGTGGAAGAGGAAAAGGGTTGGAAGGCTAATATATATAAAGAATGAAGGTTTGCCTCCCCGAACCATGGTTAGAGGATTTTTGGTTAGGTTTAAGCTTTTAGTTAGTTTTTTGTCACTACAGATAAGATCCATGATTTTGAAGCTAGTAGTCATAAGAAGTTGCATGCCTACTGAGGGTGTTGGAGTTGCAGTTAGGTGATGATCATATCATAATGTATACCTATAACACGAGCATCATATTAGATTCCAAAATTACATTACGTTTGGATAAATAGATTTGGTTTGGTATGGTTAAGTCACTATCCTCCTTCCTAAAATTCCCTATTTCAGTTTTGCTTGTCAAACATCATAAGTACAACGCAATACATACTTCCTGTCACCACATTCTTCAGGCTTTGAATATTACATTATGAACTCTTGATAGTTAAAATATTTGGAAGGATGTTTGTGCTTGCTGAGCATAGGATCATCTGTATCTAAATACTTATTGCTTTCAATTCTCCTCCTTAGTACTGTGAAAGAGGAAAAGGGTTGGAATTTTGTGAGAGTTAGCTTAAGATAATGCCTTTTATAGACTGGGAGTTGGGGATATTATGCTCAAAATTGTCTTTCCAAATGTTACAAAAGAAAATGTTACTTTTCAAGGTTTCAATAGTATGAGGTTCATAAGAACTTAGGTAGAAAATTTAACCTGAGCAATCAAAAGGTTATGTTAGTCTTGCAGGTGTTAGTGTAGGACGATCAATAGGCATGCTGCCAGGGAATGGATAGGCTTACCTGCCTTGGCATTAGATGGAGACCTGATCTAACCCCTTTTGCTGGTGTTTTCTTTCAAGGCTTACATCAATATATTATAAGCCCTCAGTAAGAAGGAATATGCTAGTAGATGGATATAATTACATCGTACTCATAGATGAAAATTACTCTGCCAAGCCAAGAGAGGAAAAGTCAAAATTCCCTCTTAGTCACATTATTTATATCATTTTCCTAGATCTTTTTATTTACCTTGTGCAAATTTATTTCTGTAATTCGTCCCTTCAATGTTTAAGTGAAGACGAGTAAGGAAGAAATTATGTTGCACCTAGATTGGATTACCTAATTGTTTGTCCATCCCTTGGATTTGTTTTCCTGTGGTAAGTTTAAAATAAGCGTTCAATGGTTCCTCTCTTAAAGATATCAGATGCAGGTCGCCATATGCATATTTTTATGTTTGAAAATTTTGATTACTTACCATCAAGCACTATAAAGATAATTTCGATACTTTTCCTAGAAGAAGATAATCTTTAACAAATGCGACATTTCTGATATCTTACTACTGTCGTTTCTTATTATCTTGGCAGGGTAAACTAACAGATGGAACAGTTTTCGATTCCAGCTTCGAGAGGGGTGACCCAATTGAGTTTGAACTTGGAAGTGGTCAAGTGATTAAAGGTGTGTGGGGCCACTTACTCTTTGTGCAATTGTTCAGCTATCTCCTTTCCCTAGAAACAAAATGAGAAGTGAAATTATAGTAGTTTACAATTTGCAGCCAACTTCTGTAACATATTTCGTTATGAAATCTGGTTTTTATAGCATGGATTGATATATATATATATATATATATATATATATATAATACCTTCTTGTGCTTAAAAATGAAGTATAAAATTTACAGCAACAGAAAGCATAGCTCTTGGGGGAAACAATGCAAGAAAAGGAAACTGAAGACACCCCAGGTTATATATATATAATAAACAAGGGGAAACAAGCAGGATGTTTAGGAAGAGGACTAAACAAAGAATAACAATGGAAATAGATTGGACTCAAATATTATTTTGCTGACTTATATCTGACGCAATGAAAAAGGCTTAAACAACTAATATCTAATAAACAATTCTTCCCTGCATCTTCCCTAAACAAGTAAAGTCTTTTTTTAGGCTAATATATGCCCAAGAGAAATGGACATGATGACGCCAACACAATTTAACTGAGTGAAGTTCCATTATCATAGTGAAAGTATTTTTTGTTTAAATAATTGCATCTTTCCAGGGTGGGACCAAGGTCTGTTGGGAATGTGCATAGGAGAGAAGCGGAAGTTGAAAATACCAGCAAAATACGGTTATGGGGAGCAGGGGTCGCCACCCAAGATTCCAGGTAATATTTGGTTAGCTCTATTTTTCTTGCAAACCTCTTGCTGGAGTAAATGTAATTTGTAGGCCAGAGGCATGAAATTAAAAGATAGCTCACTAAATATTTTGTCATCTTCATAGGTGTTGTTATGGGGAGCTTCTAAATAGTAAATTAACACACAAAATTGTTGAGTGCACCCACAATTATTCAAATCATCAAATGTACCAGTGTTTTTGCATCGTGTACAAGTATATTCCCCCAAAACACCTAAGGTTTCTTTGACCTTGTTTTCCCTCAAAGGTTGTTGTTGGAACACCTTGGGTCCAGTTCAACTCGTGGTTCCCTTAATGTGTTTCTAAATCCATTCTTCACCTAGGATATGACCATCATTATCCGAATTTTACGAATCGTGATTTAGTTCACGATTCGATTAACGATTCACACATAAATTGATGCAAATTTATCAGTGAATCTATTTTGTGATAAAATCATGATAAATCTTATGATTCACGAGGCGATTCACTCTTTACGATTCACGTAATTCTTGAATTATTAGATTCAACAAAATTCAAATCTTATACTTACCATTTTAAAAAAATGATAAATAAACATATATAATTTATTACTCATTTGGTGATTAAAGAATTTAATAAGAACCAAGGAGGTCCGATAAATTCTTAACTCTTTCTCTTATTTCTTCTCTTGATAAATACAAATGATTAAAGGATTTAACAAGAACCAAGAAGGTTTGATAAATTCTTAACTCTTTCTCTTATTTCTTCTCTTGGTAAAAAAAATCAAAATGCATTTTTTAAGATGTTTAGGATGAAAATATTATTTTCAATAAATTATTTATTATTGTTTTTGTGAAACAAATATAGTTTAATATGATATGAGTTGGATCATTAGATTTAGCAGTTCCATAACAAAATTTTTAACTTTTTTTATTAGTAATAAAATGTTTTAAACTATTTATATTTAATTTCTCTTCTTTTGTTCTACTCTTTTTGAGATTTTTTGGCTCATTTTTAAATTCTAGTAGAGAACATAAAATGATTTTTAAGGAATCTTAGAGTTAATTGAATTTGAGTCAAAATATTTTGTGATGAAGATAAATGCCTTTTGAATTAGATTAAGTCATATTCTTATTATGTAATTTGTGTTTATATTAAATAGTTTATTTTATTTTATACAGATGCGGTGTTTAAACATCATGTTTGTAGTTCATGTTGAATTTTACGATTCTCGATTCGATTCAATTCATAACTCACAAAACTAGGAATTCAATTCACGATTTGACAACTATGAATTTACATTCACTGTACTTGCTCTCTTTCTAGACTCGAGATTAGCTTGAAGAATAACATTGCCTCTATGACGAAAGTTCACGTATTTTCAAAACTATTAGGGCCCGTTTAGTAACGCTTACAGTTTTTTATTTTTTGTTTACAAAAAACAAAAAATATGTTTTTGTTTATGTTTATAAAAAAATAAAAACAAAAACATATTTGGTAACATAAATGCTTGAAAAGTGATAGTTAGAAGTTACGGATGAATTCAATAAAAATTTGTTTACAAAACAAGTGAAAACACATTTTTTTTATTTTTTAAAATTTTGTAAATTTTGAAAACTGTTTACAGTTTTTTGAAAACAAAAATAATTCATGTTTTCGTTTACCGTTTACGAAAAATTTAAAAACAAAAATAGAAACGTTACCAAACGGCACCTTAGTATTTTGCTTTGTACTTCTGATATTGGGGGATATGTAGTCATCAAATCCTCTATCTTAGCTTGCATCTGTTCAATGAATTGGAGCCTCTTGATTTTATGACAATGTCAGAGCAAACTTGGTTATAATTTACTTGCATTATGTTACAAAATGTAGCGGTAATATTGTCAGTTGCCACATATCTCTCTCTTCATTGGTTGAAAACTTCCAGCTTTCTACTAAAGTTTGCTGCTCGAAAATGAGTGATTAGAATAAATACTGGATTTAAACGAAACATTTTACCATAATGTCTAGTTTCATATAGGTTTCTGTTCTGCCTTCCGTCTATGTAGATTTTACTACATTTGCCATTGGTATTACTACAATATTTCTTTGACCATTTACAGGTGGTGCAACGCTTATTTTCGACACTGAGCTTGTTGCAGTGAATGGGAAAACCTCTGGTGGAGGGACAACAGATACCTCTGAGCTATAGACACAGCTACAATCCCAAGTTGTTTTTCCTGGTAGCTGAATTTTGGGTGAGTCAAAAAGAATTGATACAGCATGCTGTAGACTTCCCTGAAAAACTGAAATTTTATGCCCAATAACTGTAAATGAGCCTTGAGAGCTCATGGGTTCCTTTCTTCGGTCTTAGTTGCACTCCGTTAATAGGCTCAAATAACTGTTTGACTTGAAATTATTTAACTGACATGGCGGGTATCTATCAACTTATTTGGTAGTTCTGAAACTAATTGGCAAATTGATGTATTAGCAGTTTTTTTGACAGATGTTATTAAGGTTTTTACTTGCTTCAATATTTTTTTTTTGTTATTTTTATCTTATTTTTCAATACTTTTGCTGTTATGACAAATATTTTGGCTGTTATATCTTCCTTATTTGTCATAATTGAAGTGTTTTTTTTGTATATATTTGACCATCTTACTAATATACCATTTGTGTTATTTTGTAATGTTACCACTTGCGTTTTTATAACTTTTCCCTTGTACATATGTCAATGGTTTCATATATCACTTTAGCTTTCTTTATGGTATGTATTATTTAAACTATAGCCAAATTTTGTTAATGCAATTTCAACCCTCAAATACAAAATGAAGAAAAAGAAAAAGAAATTGTACTATGTTCGTTTTATTTTCACATCATTTATATATCAAGATAGAACAAATGTAACATTTATATGTATCAAAAATTTAACTCTTAAAATAAGATAATTTTAGTTTATTATTTTGTTCTTTTTTTGTTCTTATCTTATTTTATATATATAAAAAGTGAAATAACATTGGTTGATATTTTTTTTACTAATTAATTAAAAATAATTAAGTTTTTATTATATTAAAATTTTTTAATTTTTAATTTTTATAAATTAACAAACTAAAAAACTTATATTTATAGCTAAGTATTTTAAATTGATTGATTAATTAATTGTCAAATTATTCATATTATTTTATGTTATACTTTTAAACTAAAATAAAATAATTAAGCGCTTATACGCGTGAATAACAGCTACTTTCTCTCGCGACGGCAGCAACCTTAAAATGGCGCCATTTTTAAGTAAAATTTAAAAGCCCAATTTGTAATGAAACGGCGTCGTGTCAATTTATAATTCGTTCATCATAAATGGACAAATCCTACAGAAATTCCCACCCACGTTGCTCTCTCAAAAAGTAGCTTCAGAAGCTTTGCTGGCATAATTTCTAAAGTAAGGGAAAGAAAAAAAAAACAAAAAGAGAGAGAGAGAAAAGAGAATCCCTGCATAAACTTTTAAGTCCAACGGTTTAGAAATCAAACCAAAAAATTATCCATTTATCGAGCGGCACACATTAATTATACCATCTCCGTCCGGATATCACATTATTCAAATCATCGAATGGAGACAATTTCATGTACATTGGATATTATTTGTTTGGTTTCATATTATAATTAATTAATTTTTTATATTTATTTTTTTATTATAAAAAAATCAAAAAATTAACAACAAAAAAAAAGAACAAACACAAGCTTAGTTTTTTAATTTAGAAAATAATTTTTTATCAAAATTAAAAACTTAAAAATAAAAATAAATTAATAAATTAAATTTTATGTAATTTTTTTTTGTATTTAGTAATTTTTTATTTTTTAATTAAATTTTTTATTTTTTTATTTGTTCCATGAAGACAAAAAAAAATTGTTATAAAAATAAAAATATAAAAAAATATAATAATATTTAAAAGAATAAAAAAAATACCAATGTTAGTACACTTAAATATTGAGATCAGACATAATTTACCCTTAATAATGTATGTATTTTTTCCGGCTAGTGAGGAACCGAATCCCTCACTCGGGTCTAAAACTGTTTTTTTTTTTTTTTAGAATTCTCTAGATCCCAGTTCCTCCCCATCTCATCCAATAAAGCCCTCTGCCCTTGCCTCTGCTAATCGTCTCTTTCAGCAGATTCGTACCTCTCTCTCTCTCTCTCTCTCTCTCTCTCTCTCTCCAGTCGAGTCGAAATGGATGAGGATTTTGATATTCCGCCGGTCGGCGACATGAACGAGGACTTCGGCATGCTGGACGAAAGTCCGATCCTGAAGGTCGGGGAAGAGAAGGAGATCGGAAAGCAAGGTTTGAAGAAGAAGCTTGTCAAGGACGGTGAAAGATGGGACACTCCTGAAAATGGCGATGAAGTTGAAGGTAGATTCGTAACCATCACTTTATCGTATGAGTCGTTTTTATTCTATTGTATCTACTTTTCTTGTTTTTTGTGATGCGGTATTCGTTTGATCAAATTTGGTTGATTTGGATTGAACCTCAGTTCATTACACCGGGACTTTGCTTGATGGGACGAAGTTCGATTCGAGTCGTGATACGGGAACACCGTTCAAGTTCACTCTTGGCCAAGGTAAGGGTTTCGTAACCTTTTTCCCTAATTGATTGTTCACTATTGACGTGTGCGCGCATTACGCTAGGCTTTTTAATAGGATTATGTTAATCTCCCCCAGTGGATAAATGGTAAAAGAGTATAGATATGTGTGTAAAGTGTGTTGATATATGTAAAAATGATAGGCATGCATTGATATTAGAAAAACTTTGTTTCCATTTATCTTATTATCCACCGCCCAGCAGGTGGTGGATGGCATGACCCATTTTAATATAATTAGAAGTGGTTGCACACTTGAGTGCATAATTTGGCAGATTAAATAAAAGATAAAAGGGGGGAAGTGAATTCTTTGAAGAAGAAAGCGTGGAAACTGGGATGATTTGTGCAGGGATATTTTGTAGCGGGATCATTTTATAATTTAATTTTGCAGTTACTAAATATGAAGTTGATTACATAGTACGAATATGAATTTATTATTGTATAATTTTGGAATATAAAAATGTGAACCGACACAAGTGACGTATTCATTTTAATAAGTAGAGATTATATCATCTGCGGTGAACTTTTCAGAACAGTTAAAGAAAAAGAACAGATGCCAGATTGCATATATGTGTGGGAAACTTGCTAATTATGGCTAACCATCTCATGCGAAGTCTTTTCAGCAAAGGAGAAAATATCTTGTTATAAGGAATAAATGGTTGCTTGACTTGCTACTGGTAACTCATTTATTTCATTTAGCTTTGAGAAAGCAAGTTGGTTGTTGTGCAGGGTGAGGAATATTACATGACTGTAGTAGAATTGATTAGGTGTTAATTTGTTGAACAGTTATTGATGTGGTGAAACCTAGTTGTTTATTCGGAAAACTGGAAAATTGTGCAAATGAAGGATTATCTGGCTCCTTGCTCGGAAGTGCATTGACTATTTTTGGGGTAGTTAATAAGGAATCTTAGAAGAGGCGGTGGCCTCCTAGTATGGAGTGGGGTGTCCAAGTCTTAGTTGCACAAAGCGGGGGCACGAGCGGGAATAGCTGTGCATACTATACTGCTGTGAGAGTCGCATGGTTAGCGTTGGTGCTCAGCGAAAATGTTTTGATGCTATACTGCCTTTTTTCTTTCTTTTGGTGGAGAATACTTGTAGAAACTTATTCATGTGGAGCGAGCAGATTGATTGACTTCAATATTAAGGTAAATTATTCGCTGAATATATATACAAGTTCAATATAGACTTGGACCGGACTTCTTTTTCATCTACTCCATTACTGCCTTAGCTCTCTCTTCCTTTTCAGCTAAATCTCGTTTGTTTTCTGTATCTTTCTACTCGTTTTGTTGGGGGTTTATATGATAACAAATGGGAGGAATTTAAAATTTTTAACAGACAGTTTGCTCTCATAAACGGCTCAAAGTCTTAATTGCATAAATTGCTCTCTGAAATTGTGATATCCTTGTTTTGATATGGCAGGTCAAGTAATAAAGGGATGGGACCAAGGTATCAAGACAATGAAGAAGGGGGAAAATGCCATTTTCACCATTCCACCTGCGCTTGCATACAGTGAATCTGGTTCTTCCCCAACCATTCCCCCCAATGCAACACTTCAATTCGATGTAGAATTGCTATCATGGGTCAGTGTCAAAGACATCTGCAAAGATGGTGGAATATTCAAGAAAATACTTGTTGAAGGAGAGAAATGGGAGAACCCCAAGGATCCTGATGAAGTTTTTGGTATAATCTATACTTTTCTTGCTCGTTTTGAAATCTATATAAAATGTTTTATCAGAATCTTAATTGAACAATCAACTGTGTTGTCTGTATTGTAGTTAATTTTGAGGCCCGGCTTGAGGATGGGACCTTGGTTTCGAAATCAGATGGAGTAGAGTTCACTGTTAAAGAAGGTAAAACTACTTACTGTTGCATGATTAGAATCTGTTCTTTATACACTTCAATTCCTTATGTATAATTGTTTGTAAACAGGATATTTCTGCCCTGCTCTTGCGAAAGCTGTAAAAACAATGAAAAAGGGAGAAAAGGTTCTTCTAACAGTGAAGCCGCAATGTATGTTTTCATTTCCTGTTAAATTCTTTGTTGCCTGGTGCCATGTACTTTTTAAAGCATTTTATTTTGGGTTAGCATTTTCTCATAGTTCTTTCATCCATTTGGCTGCAGATGGATTTGGGGGGAAGGGCAAGCCAGCATCGAATGATGAAGTCACGGTTCCCCCAAATGCAGCGTTGCAGATAACTCTTGAGTTGGTTTCATGGAAGACTGTAACTGAAGTAACTGATGATTAGAAGGTCATTAAGAAGATCCTGAAGGAAGGGGAGGGTTATGAGTGCCCGAATGAAGGAGCTGTTGTCGAATGTTAGGGTCAAAGTTTTTCTCCAATTCTTCCCTCTTGTTTATCTTTTGGTTTGGCTAGATGACCTTGGTATCTAATATTTTACAAATTGGCTGACATCACTTTTGCTCTTGCATATGGCAGTGAAATTGATTGGTAAGCTGCAGGATGGTACCCTATTCCTTAGGATGGGTCATGATGACGACGAAGTGCTGTTTGAGTTCAAGATGGATGAAGGTACTATTACTTATCCTTCCCTTGATTATGATTGTGCTGTGATTTCTTTCTTATCATGTTTTATGCTGGTTGTTTTTTGCGTCTTACATAGAGCAAGTCATTGAGGGGCTTGACAAAGCGGTGATGACAATGAAGAAGGGGAAGGTAGCATCAGTCACTATTGCACCAGAATATGCCTTTGGTTCTTCTAAATCACAGCAGGATTTGGCAGTGGTTCCTCCAAACTCAACAGTTTATTATGAAGTCGAGCTTGTCTCCTTTGACAAGGTAAGTTGACTATTTTGCCTCCTGGTTTGTGTTTGACACTACGGTATTTGTTTCCCATGACTGCTTCAGTTCTTCATGTTATCTGTTGGCCTTCAGGAGAAGGAATCTTGGGATATGAATACCGAGGAAAAAATTGAAGCTTCTAGCAAGAAGAAGGAAGAAGGAAATGTACTGTTCAATGCGGGTAAATATGCAAAGGCTTCAAAGAGATATGAGTAGGTAAACTTTCAGAGGAACATGATGATCTGAACTAACTTTTAGTCCATTATCTGTCTGTATCATTCAACACCTTGCCGAACTTTCCTTTGGGGTGAAGGCTGCAAAATACGTTGAGTACGATTCTTCCTTTGGTGAAAAGGAGAAGAAGAAAGCCAAAGGATTGAAGGTTACTTGCAATCTCAACAATGCAGCTTGTAAGCTTAAGTTGAAGGAGTACAAGCAGGCGGAAAAGCTGTGTACGAAGGTACATTTAATCTAATATGTTATTTTGTCAAGCAAAAAGAAAAAGGGGAAAAGGACAAACGTCACTTTGCCCCTTGTGGTATAGACCATATGCGGATTGCCCCTTCACATTTAGATATCACCATATATGATATAACTCCCTATGCTTTGAGACCAAAGTGTAGCATTAAATTCTGTTAACAGAACTTATAAATTGACCGTAGTACCCTCATGTTCTTCCTATTGCACACAACTTATTTGTATATATATCATACATATAGCTTGATCAAAGTCAATTGGGAACTATATATATCTATATATATCTATCACAATAGAAGAAAACTGTTATTGGTGAGACGTTTTTGAAATTTAAAACAATAAGATAACTTGTGATTCATTGTTAATGGGTTCATCAGAAGGAAACTACACACACACGCGCACACATGTACACTTGTGTATATATATACACATGTACACTTTTTATTGGTGAGACATTTTTGAAATTAAAAACAATAATAGAACTTATGATTTATTGTTCGGAATTGTTACTGGCAACTTGATTTTGTTTTTAATTTTGAGTGTTGCGGGGTAGTGTGTTTTGGTGTTGTGAGAGGGTTATTGAAGAAGAGAAACAAAAAGTAAGCTGGCTTGACTACTAACTTTGGTGTATAATTATTATTCTTTTCACTGGTATGTATATGTGTCTGTTTATATATACAGTATGGTGGGGAGAAAGTTGGTGGCATGGGAGGGAGATGAAGGCAGATGAAAAGTTTAGGAGTGGTGAGAGAAGTGGGAGGGTGGGGATGGATGGATATCAGAGAGAGAAACATTAGAGAGCAGGGAAGAACATAAGGCAAGGGTGGCATTCTTTTGCAGTTCTTAACATCTTATGAGTGCTTTTTGTGTAAAAAATTGATTCTTCTCCATGTAGGCGAGTGAGATACACATGTCATCAATTTGGATAAAAAATATAGCGTTGTACTTCAGTCCACAAAACATAGTGTTATGTGGTGATAATTAAACGTGAGGATTACAATTTGCACATGCCCTATACCCCAAAGGGCAACGTGAAATTTGCCTAAGAAAAAAGCAATTTTGTAAGAGCCCTGCATTGTACAATGGATTGGTGATCATGGGTTTACCTTTTTCATTAGTTTGTATACAATGTCGTGCACAATGCACTGTATGCAAACTGATTTTGTAATTAGAACTATGTTCATCACCTTTATTGCACTAACCTATCATTGTTTTGGAGTAATTCTGTCATCAGCCCTTCTGAATTGAGTTTGTAATATTGTATGCAGGTGTTAGAACTCGAGCGTAGAAATGTCAAGGCACTCTACAGGAGGGCTCAAGCCTATATTAACCTAGCCGATCTGGATTTGGCCGAGTTTGATATCAAGAAAGCTCTTGAAATTGACCCGGACAACAGGTACTTCCCTTGCTTGTGCTAGTTATTTGATGGGGGAATTTTTCGTGGCTTGCTTTGCCTTTGCAAAAGGCTGTGAACTGTTTCTTTGAATTTGCTGGCTTCGTGTGACCAGGGATGTGAAATTAGAATATAAAACCTTGAAAGAGAAGCTGAAGGAGTTCAACAAAAAGCAGGGTAAGTTTTCTGGTAACATGTTTGCCAAATTGAACAAGCTGGAGACTGTTGAGCCAAATGTAAGCAGCTAGCTCACTATCCCGTGCAGTTCACGGCATCTATATTGTATTATAGGTTACCAAGCTAAATTAAATTGGGATCGGTTGTATGAATATTTTTATGCCATTTGATTCTGGCAAATATTAGATATTTAGTTAAATCTCTTATTTCTTATTGCAACACTTTTATGGTTGAAAAGATGTGTTTATTACCTTAAGCAGACGTTGCAATTGTTTGTTAGATATTGTAAACTTATAACTTAAACAAGTATAATTTGTTTTTGGTAATTTAACTTGTTAGGATTATTTTTTAAAACTTTTATTACTAAAAATTATAATTTTAGTAGTAACAAACACTCTTTCATATCAATTTAGATTTATTACTTCTCTTATTGTTTTCAGTAATAGTAATGTTATTTTTTTATTATTATATACTAGTTTATATTGTGCGTATTTAAACCATCGCAGTTTTTTTTTCCTCAATTTATCTTTAATTGCAGTCTTGATTTGATCTTTTCTAATTTTGTTATAAATCGACTACAACATCTTTATTTTAGCAACAGTTAATTATATTTTATTCTATCTGATTGATTGTTTATTGCATGCAGAAAGGAGCACCGAAGGAAGCAGAGCCTGTTAGCATAATAGACAGCAAAGCTTGAGCGAATGTGACTGCAATATGATGAACATCCCTCTTTTTTCTCTCTTTCTATTTTGTTATTACCTTTTCACCTATGTTTTTATTTTGTAGTTGTAGTTGGCTTGTCAGAGATAAGAGCCTTCAATGGATTTGCTGACATAAAATTGTAGTGCCAGTCCCTGCCTGACTCATAAATGAGAATTTGCTCAAATCATGTGTTATGGTTTCATCAGTGGAATAGTTCTACGATGCAAAATACAGTCTTTTTATTTTATTTTATATTTTTTGCTGTTTTTTGTTTTTGTGTGTGATTTGTTGTTGCCAGGAAAAATAAATTTTAGAAAGCAAAGAGAAAAGAGAATTTAGGGATATTTGGGAATGTTTCTAGTTTTTGTTTTTAGTTTTTTGTCGCTATTTTTAGTTGTAAGTTATAATTTATTTTAAATATTTATAATTTTTGTTATAAATTATAATTATAATTATTTTTTTATTTAGCATTTCTAAACACCATCTTTATAAACTGTGAACGAAGAATATATTGTCTTTTGAAATGATAATGAGAGCGTTTGTTAGAAATTGTTTTTGTAATTTTTAGTTTGTGTTTTAGCAAAAAAGTAAGAAAATTTAAGTAAGTGTATTTATAATTTTTTATTTGTATTTTTAATTTTAAATTAATAATATATTTTATTGATTAAATTAGAAATTTACAATTGTAATAAATATTTATAAATTTTATTTAAATTTTTTATAATTTTAGTTATATCACCATACTGCGACCTCCTAGCACCCGAGCTAAGGCGGCTTAAGAAGGCTTCATTTGGAACGTGATTTAAAATTATTTTTGTTTTTTTATTTAATTTTTTAAAAGTTTTACTCTGGTAATAAACGATGCTTTGCATTCCTATTTTTATTTAACCTTTAAAATTTTAAGTTGGTGTCAATATTAGTCACCTGTTCATTTCCATCTAAACGCACCAACAGAGCAAGTATAACTAGCAAGTGTTGAATTAACTTATTAAATGCATTAAGAGCATTTGTAACATGCTTTTATATATATATATATATATATATATATATATATATATA
>JAOTRH010462522.1:0-100473 GCA_034768845.1 Heliamphora exappendiculata
GCACTTTTGTGTTGACACAAAACTAGTTTGTGTCGACACTAACTTTTTGGTACCTGAAGATCAACTTGAAAAACAGTCAGGGTGTTAAACCATTTGATCAATGGGTGTTGACACACTTGATAAGTTTCAAGTATACTTTGCCTTTGAAGTGTTTGAATTAATTTTCAATTAAGATTAACACAAAATATTCTATTCAAAGAATACTTAAGTGTTTGAAACTTTTGAGATAGAAGTAATTCCTTTTTGGCTAAGGTGTCAACTTTGATTGTTCAAAATGTATTAACATTTTCATTTTGAAAATATAAAATATTATCCATTTAAATCTATTTATTCTTAGAGAATGAATTATAAAAATCATCAAAATCAAATTAAAAAGCCCTTGGGCTAACAAACGCAAAAAAATTTCTTGCTACTACCCCAAATGCGCATTTTAAAGTATTCATCTTTAATTGGTATTTTCTCATGCGTTCAAAAGCCATAATCAAGTTTTCAAGATGTTGGGAATATGAATCAGATTTTATTACAACATCATCAATGTAAATCTCCACGAGTCTACCAATTATATTCTGAAAAATAGCATTCATAGCACGCTGGTATGTAGCCCCTGCGTTCTTCAAGCTGAATGGCATCACAATGCATTCATAAGATCCCAAAGCTCCAGGACATCTGAAAGCTATTTTAGGCATGTCTTCTTCTGCAATAAAAATCTAATTATATCCTGAATGACCGTTTATAAACAAAAGATCTTATGTTTCGCTTCACTGTCTACCAACAAGTTTGCTACTGGCATTGAATATTTGTGCTTAAGAATGGCCAAATTGAGATTTCTAAAGTCAATACAAATTCTGAGCTTTCCATTCTTCTTCACTATTGGAACAATATTGGAAAGCCATTCGACATAGCTGGTTGTCCTGATAAAGCCTGCTTTCAAAAGTCATTCCAATTCTTCCTTGATTAATAATGTAACTTCTGTAGACATCCTCTTAGGCGGTTGTTTAAAAGGACAATATCCAAGCTTAACAGGGAGCTTGTGTTCAACCAATTGCCTAGATAGTTCAGGCATTTCGTTATTTTCCCACGCAAAGCAATCGTTGTACCGAACCAGAACTTCAATTAGCTCCACTTTAATTGTGTCAGACAACAACCGGCTAATATAAGCCACCTTGGGAATTTCAGTTGCTTATAGATTGGTCTCCTCTAATGGGTATTGTACTTCGGCCTTAAGATCATCTAATTTAGCCAGAGTAGCTTCTGATTCTTTTAATTGTCAGAGTTGTATACTAACAATCATGGATTTTGTTAGTTTTAGTATTTTATTTTTTAATAAAATTATTTTTTTATTTTATAAGAATCTTAATGAGTAATGTATACAATATTATTTTTTTAATATTTTGCATGGATACCTTTTATTCTGTACAGTATTTAATCTGGTGTATAAAGTACGAATTGCACACAAAAAAATTATATTATAGGTTCTTGCAAAATATAAGTTTTTGTTCACAGTTTAGATGGAATTGGACAAATCATCGGTACGATTATAGCACGGAGTTTTAATAGGCCAGTCTTGATTATAGGGAACAGATAATAGTGTCATCTATTATTTCGACTCTCTGTGCTAGTACACTTTGTGTATTGAATAGGACCACATTGGAGTAGTTAATTTTATACTGACTGTATAAATTAATTTACACCCAATGTTATTATGAGTGCTTACACTCTTAATCCCAAAATAGTTATTATTCACGTATATTTAGTATTCGTTATTTTGATTCATTAGAGAGTGCGATATTTTATGGGTCAATATTCCCAGTGAGTTAGATAGCGATATTAAATATATGACGAATATTAATTATTGACGGAATTCACATTTCGATTGTTCAGGATTGACAATACCTCCTTAAAGAAACTTATAAATTTTGATCGAGCCAAACTCTACAGGTGGATTTAATTATTTACCCATCAAATAAGTTAAGCGAAAGAACTTAAAGAATTTTAATAAGTCGATTAAATTAAATTGTCAGTAATAAAATTTAATTAGTGGGTATCGAGAATTTTAATGTAGGGAGATGAGTTAAGCATTTGATAATAGGAGCTCGAATAATTAGTTTTGGAAATGTAGCTGGGAGTGCCATTACGACTCTTTAGTGGTATGAATTGTAATTTATGCTTTTATGAATTTGTCTCAATGGAAAACAAATTTTCTTAATTATATTAGAAGGGTAAGTCATATTTACTCCATAGGTCCCTACTATAACTTTATATATATGTGGTTTTGCTAACCAAATCCCACGTTACATTCATTATTGAATTAGAATTTTCACATAAATCTTAGGTGGGTAGCTTAGTAGGTTCAAGATCACAATAGAACGTAATCCACTCTACATTTGTAACTCACATCCGAGAATACAGTAGAAGGCTTGATCGGGGCTTCAACTCGAAGGATTCACATTCGTGGTTGTTATAGTAACCGAAATCATTCTACCAGATTTTGAAAGGTATAATCCCGAATTTAACTTTAGGAGTACGGGTTTTATTTTGATCGTTTGACATCAAAATTTTTTAAAATAGAGCCACTTTCGGCGATTGCCCGTTCAGTATTTCTTTATTGTAAAAATCATATTCAAATTAATGATTTTGACAGTTTGCCTCCAACACCGATTGCATTTCATCTTCATATAACTCATCTTCAAAAATCACTTTGGCAATATTAGCGGGAAACCCTTGTTCCTTTGCATGCAGGCTGTACAACCTCTCTTCTGACAAATGAACGACTATCTTATCAAGAGTGGCCTGCAGTGCTGCCGCGTTTTCACTCCATGTTGGTTGTACTCCATTAGGTATAGCTTTGAGAAAGGGAGTAATCGGCCTGTTCACCTCAGAAATATGTGGGCCGATCACTTGTTTATAGATTTTTTTCAGGTCTTTCATTGATGTTTTGTTAGATAACGTCACAGTCACTGGGCGGCCTTCATTATCTAAGCTGGTCACCTTTATGGGTCCGATATCGTCATCATATAGCCTCGCCTCAGCATGATTAGTCGTTGTTAGAAAAGGCTTTTTGTTTGCCCAAACTACTTCAATAACTTGATCCTTCCAAAATATCAAGCATTGGTGCAATGTTGAAAGTACTGCCATATATACATGAATCCAGTCCATTCCAAGCAATAGGTTATAAGATGAACGAGAGTATATCACAAAGAAATGAGTAATTGAAGTTTTACTTCCTACAGTAAGATTGGCAACGATAATACCTTGAGACGATATGATTCCTCTAGCAAAATCTTATATGCTTGCATTAGATCGTAATTAATCTTGCTCGGTCTTACTAATCTTGTTGAGCATGGTTCTAGACATCAAATTTACTGTAGAACCATTATTTACCAAAAGCCTGCTGATCGGTATTCCATCAATATGTCCTACGATGTACAAAGGTCGGATATGCTGAGTCGTCTCCTTCGATAGCCTTCCGAAGACAACACCATGTGCAGGTTCTTCTTCATGAGTTTTCAATATTAAAAGTGGCTCATGTTCTTTTCTGGCAAATTCTGGTAAGATTTTCACCATTCCTCCTTGTTCTTCGACATCTCCCACTATGGAAGAAGTCTGTCTTTCCTTGGCCATGAAACTCTTAGGCAAGATGAATACCATGTTGCAAACCATAGGTTCTTTGCCTTTGTTTGTATAGACCATCTTGTTAGAACTTGGCTTATTTTAAGTTAATGTCCCCTGGATCTTCCTAGGCCTGTAGTTGTACACCGAATTTATTCAAAATTGCACCATCTTTCTCCTCTTGTCCTCTAAATGTTCCTCTATTACTTCCCTGGCCCTATAGTCAGCTTATCTCTTCCTCCGCATTCTCCACTTTTGAGACCTAGATGGGGTTCCTTCTGGTTGATAAAATTTTGGATGCGTAACCCTTATCTACTGGCTTGGTGAGGATAATAGCGGTCTCACTGTCCTTGGTCCTTCTTGTCTGGCATTCCTTTGAAAGACTGGTGGCCTACCCTCCGAGGTCTGTAGGCGTTGAAAAAATGATTTTCTTTCCTTCTTTTCATATTGACACCCAAGAAGATTCTCCCTTCTGACTTTATTACTTTTCCATACTTTTTGGGCACATTCTTTACACGTGGTGTTCCTGCGAGCCGTTTCTCTTTCTCCTTGTGCAAATTATTTATTGATCCCACCAAACATCTTGGACTAGGATAGCCTTGGGAACTTCCTCCTCATAGTGAGCCAAGTTACTAGACTCTCCTGTTTTCTTGGCTTCTGTTCTGGGACAGCCTTTCATATTAATCATGACCATATTTGTTGCAAGTTGTTCTGGAAAAGTAACTGTGTCCACTCCCATTGCCGCCTTTTCTTTTTCAGAGAACCTGAACTCTCCTTTATCTATTTTGTCCTGAATATTATTTCTAAAAGTAATACAATTGTTTGTAGTATGATTTTAGGAATTGTGGTACTTATAGTATTCCTTATTTCTGAGCACACCTGGTAGTGGAATCTTGTGTCCTACTAAGAATCTGAACATCTTGTCTACTAGCAAATGGTCGAAATTCTAATTCGCCTTTGTGATGCCAAAAGTATAGATTTTGGTAATCTTTGGTGAAGCCAGAGAACCCTGAGACTTAGTAGGCTCAATTTTAACAATGGCTTTGCAAACATAGGGATTTTTGTTGATGATTTCTGCAACTACTACCTCAGAATTGAAGTGGGCCTCTGAACTTGCTACTATATAGTTCGGGTCATGGTAATATGTTCCCTTAGATGCCACCTTTCTGTCATGTTCTTCGCATAATGTATATTCATATCGTACTGCCTGTGCTGCTAGCTCAAATAGATCTCAAAACTCCATCCCCTCAATTTTCTTTCGAAGTTTAAAATTTAAACCATTTTGGGCTAACCTGACATACTTTGTTTTCGGAAGAACAACTTTACACTTAAACTTGGCCTTCTTGAATCTTGAAATATAAGCCTCCACTGATTCTCCTGGAAGCTGGTACATCCTAGATAAATATGCCATAGTAACCTCTTGTTCCGTTCTATAAAAATGTTGATGGAATAATTCTTCCAACTGAGGCTAGCTTCAGATCGAATTTGGTGGTAGATTTATATACCAGATAAAAGCAGTACAGGTCAAGGAATTTGCAAACAATCAAAGCCTAAAAAAGTTATTACCTCTTGCTTCCCCACATTGAATAGTGAATCTTGCTACGTGTTCGATAGTAGAATAATGGTCTTCTCTTGAGAACAGAATGAATTTTGGGACCCCATACCCTCTAAGAAACTCATACATCATGTCAATAGCATCTGGATTTGATTTTTGGTAAGTCGGTCTTCCAATTTTCGTAAGAGTTGGCCCGAATTGTTCTTGAATAATATCAATGACTTGCTTCATGTTGAAAAGAATGTTTGGCTGCTGTGGTGGATGGTTGAAATTCTCAAAATTTATTGGAGGTTACCCCCCGAGCTCCTAATTAACACTGGTATAAATTGGGTTGGGATCCCTACAGGGGCTTACTTGTCCAATAGGCGGTATGGTGCATCGCTTGTTAGTTACATTTTCTTCATTCGGCCTACCCTTTTTCTGGTTTCCCATCTGATCTCCATTATGCTCCCGAGTTCTAGATTGTTGAGATGATCCGGGATGGGAAGTCATAAGATTATGTGGCATTGGAAGGGTTGTCCTACTGTTTGCTGATTTGCTACTTCACTATGTCCGGCAAGAAAAAACATTATCATCTTCTCATTGATCAGAGCCATCATTTGTCTGATTGTTAGGGTCAAATCGTGTATTGGTGTCGTCAATGATTTCGAAAGCTCATTGTTAGATTCTTGGAGGTAACCCTTCAGAGTTTCGGCCAAGTTTTGTGACTGATGTGGCTCTCCATTATAATCTTCTAGTGAAGAATTTCTAGTATGCTGTCCAATGGCCGCCTTTCTCGATCTCTTCCAGCCCTATTGGCTTTTTATGACACTTGTGTCCCACTAGGCGTGCCAAAAAATTATTGGCGTTCGTGCTAAATTATGTTCAAGACTTGATGATGTGGTGCGAGCGTGCTAGGACAAATGCGTCCAATTGTGTTTGGAATTGCGCCAACCTAACTCTAAATTAGGCCAAATTATGTGTAGCTCGAAGCAAAAGTTACCAATTCAATTTTTTGCCCCAATGTAAAGGACTTCAACAATTTTCAAGAGTGTTTTGAATTAAAATAAACGAAAATTTAAAGGATGAATAAATAGAAATTGAAACTGAATTTAAAATGACTTTGTACATAATGAAGTACGAATTGAAATAAAGATTATGACTAAAGTTATGTCTAATGAGAACAAAAATTGAATCTAATTTAGCAAATGAAAATGGAATAAAAACAAAGTAATGGATCTAAATTCGGAAATGAAAAGATATATCACTACAGGATAAGAAAATAAAATAAGCTAGGAGCTTTTGATATGTGTTAGATGTATTTTTTTCTTTGGCCGATCTTTGTTTTTATAAATTTCAGCATAACAAAAACGCCCTGATCATTTTTCACTTTTTTCTCTAATGATTGTTCTTCTTTTGACTCATTCCCATGGCGACATGTGTTAAGCGCTGCTATTCACTTGTCGTTCGTTCATTTTTATCTTTTTCTAGATATTTTGAAATTCTTATGCCACGTGTCATTTTTATAACTATTCTATGTTTAACGCATCATCTGGGATTTATATCCATAACAATTTCTTAATTTAAATCCTGCCGCCACCTTTCTAAGAAAATAGTTACCCAAACATTTATGTATTTATAAAAAATATTTACCCTATCTTTGGACTAGTTTTTTTTTGTCAATTTTTTGCTTAAAAGTCTTTTAAAAAGTCTATTTGTTTGGTCTTACTTAGTTTTTTTCGTATATATTTATTTAATTTTTTTTACAAAAAAATCAAAAAATTTAAAAAAAAATTAATCCAAACATAAGCTTAATTAATTGAATCAATGAGTACCTATTGAAGTGCTCACTCTAACTCTCTCTTGATTTCAGTAGTAGTAATTCTGAATTAAATGCAATTGCTGTAAAAACAAATCTACGATTAATAATAGTAAAATGACAAAAAATGAAGATAAAAAAGAATTGAAAGAAGATAAAAAAAAAAAGAAACAAAAGAAGAAATACACGCAGTAATACTGGAAAAAAGAAAGAACAAAAATGTCAAACGGATATCCGCTAGCGATGAATGAAGTAGGACTCTGATTAATGAAATAATTCTACTAGCCAATCTATTCTAGATGTGGCAGAAAAAGTACAATAAATAGTATGATAAATGTCAATCTCCTTTTTTAATATGTATCCTATATAATGTTTATTCATTTGATATCAAAGTTTTTTTTGGAAATCTATTATATATATATATATATATATATATGCATATTATTTTTTATATTTTTAATAAAATATTATTTTTTATTTTTAAATTTTAATTTATAAAAATATAAATGACTTTATCTTAAAGTTAAGTTTTAACTTCTATAAATCTCAAGGCAAGCCTTGAGGATATGTATTAACTAATAGATTTTTTAAGAATATTTTTAAATTTAAAAATCATTTAATTGAATAAGTTAGCCAATCAAATATTTTAAATTTTTTTATTAATTTTGATTGAGATTTATTATTAGGAAAACCCAATTTTAGTTAGTAAAAGTGTGCATACCATTTTAATATAATAACGAATAATTTGTGGGATTATAGCCCTGTTTTGTATAATTATTTATTATTTATTTTATTTTATTTATTTTTATTTTTAGTAATTTTTTTTGTATTATCTGATCAAATTATTATTCTACTTGGACTCCTCCCATTGAAGAGTATTGAATATAAAAATAAATCATAACAAATAAAAATTTAAAAAAAATAAAAAAAAATAAAAAAAAAATACAATAAGTTAAATTTATATTACTTACTTATCAATTAATCATAAATGCTTACTATCATAATTTTTGATTTAAAAAAGAAAAAAATTAACAAAAAATAAAATATAAAAAATCACATTAATTAGCGTATTAGAGCCGTAACGGGTAGAATTAAACCGGGAGTTGGAGAGGATAATGGAAAGTAGCCGGTGCAAATGAAGACTGCTTCTGCTACTACTGCTCTTCTTCCCCTCCCTCCCCAATCATGTTCTGTAACGATATTCTCTCACCACTCTCAACTATGGCTGTCCACAAATTCAATTACCTCTCTTCCCCACCGACACCAAAATCTTTCTTCTCACCGCGGCCGCCCTATCGCAGGGACCAGGTATCGTCGCCGGGACTCAAATGATGGAAACAACGACGACGACGATTTTGTTTGGAAGCGGCGGCGGAGGCGGTGGTGGTCTGATAACCCACCGCCGGAGATGAACCAAGGCTCTGGGGTTCTTGAGGAGTTCATTGATAGTGTTTGGATTTTTAAGGTAATTTTAACGCTACTCATAACTCATCTCAGATTTCGTTTCTTTCATGTTTCCAATGTGTTTGCTGTACATACTTATTTTGTGGGTTGGTATATCTGGTGAATTCTTTTTATTTTTATTTTTTATAACTAATTGGTTTCTTCTCCCTCCCTCCCTCCCCCTCTCTCTTAGATAGGGTACCAAAATTGGGTTCTTTCCATAATATAATTGCTGACCTCCTAAATCTTACATTGGAATTGATTTAGATAGTCATTTAGAAAGATCCTTGGTAGGATTTGAATCCTTAAAAAGAGGATGTTTTCATTAATCAAGAATGTAAGTTAAGGGCTCGAAGACAATTAGATAGCATATTATACAATGCTGACTAGAGACCACCAGATGTTACTTTTAGGACTCTAGCACCTTATGAGAAATCGGAGTTTTTGGGTCCAGAGAGAGAGAGAGAATGGCCGCAAGGCTGAAACTTAAAAGGAATTGACCGGAAAAAGGCTCCACGAGAGGTGCAGCTTAATTTGACTCAACACAGAAAAACTTACTAGGCTCAAACATAGTAAGGACCTTGTTTATTTCACTAGCTCATTCATGCTTATATATATTCTCTCATATGACACTTATTCATTGCTAGATTTATATCTCGCTTACAATGAATGCTCTTTCTATATCAGTGGTTAAGATTTACCAGGGGCAGAGCAAGTATTCTTGCTTAGTGGGAACAAGTATTTAAAATCACACATAACCCAGTTGATTGAAGTGTTACTCAAAAAGTTAAAATATGTTGATAACACATAATTTGATTTACAACTGACCACGACAACTTTTCAGCTTTTGAGAATAGTACACGATAGTTTTATTTGTAGTGTTATGAAACATGATATTCATTCTGACTTATAGAAGACATTGCTTCTAATTTTGATTGTCTCTTAAAAAAATAACTCCATAAGTTAGAATATAATGAAAACAATAAACAAAAAAGAAACCAATGGATAACACATATTATCAAATACACAATCAAAAAATATTGTCAAGTAACAGTGGTCAGGTATATTATTAAATTAACACACTAGTTAATCTCTTCATTATTTTCACACAATATTCACCTGAGTTATCAGAATTACACAATATTTATCAGATTAACACAAAAGTTACTGATTGATTCAATGGAATTTCAGAATATTCTCCCCTTCCCTTCATATGATTTATTCATTTTCTGATATGTGATTTATCCATTAAAGCAACAATGACAGCAAGCATAGCACATCTCTAACAGCAATAAAAAAGTGAGGAAGTCAACTAGGTAGGGTAGGGATGTAGGGTAAAGGTTTTGGTAAGTGATAACTAGTGGGAAGGCGACTGAGGTGAGCACAGCGGTGAGACAACGCGGTGGCAGCAAGAAAAGTTATGGCAGTAAGCAAAGTGACGAGCGGCAATGGCATTCAACGATCGGCGACATGCAACCGACAAAGAAATTATGTCATTGAATACAAGGGGTTGTAGCTGGTCTCATAAGAAGGGGCTTGTGATTTGTAAAGGAAGGATTCTGATCTGGGGACAAAAGGGAGCATCTCATTTCAAATGAAGAGAATAAAAGGGAAAATTTATAATTTAGGTGGTGGGGAGGAATTAAAAATTATTAAAACATTTAAGGTATAAGTAGGACTACGAAAAATTCCAAATGGGGCATTGGCCCCGGTGGCCTTGAATTCCTCTGTCCCTGAGAGTTACTGCTGCAGAGATTATATCAGGGGATGAATTAAGTGATAAGTGGGTTATTTTAGGCATGGATTGGATTCCCTTTCAAAGGTACTTGATTCGGGGGAAGCTATTGCTTTGTGCAAAAAAATTAATAAATTAATAATAATAAAAATAAAAATTCCAAGGGAAATGATAATGTCAATATCGGTTACTGTTTTTCTTTCTGTTGCTATCCTCACAATTGGTGTGCTATACTGAAGACTTGCTGCTTTCTTACTTTCGTTTAAGTATAAAGCAAATAAGGGGTGGAGAAACTTGCATTCTGCTATTTCTATTTTTCTGCTTGAAATTTTGATTGAGGTTTACTTCACTCATTATTTTATTTATATGTTCAGGTGCCAATTATTATTATGATGCTTCTCGTCTGATGTTTCACTTGCCATGATATTACTTGATTTGGTCTTTGAACTTGCCAGTGTTGCCTAGAATATTGTTTCAGCAACTAATGTAGTGGATTTCTATATTTCAGGAATATTGGGGCCAAAGCTTTCCTAAACTTGTAGGAACGTTTTTTGACAAATAGAAATTCTTTCCTTGGAAAATGCTCTTGTTCTGCTTTTTAAACCAATCTAGCTAATGCTTCTCCGATGAGATCCAACAACGACAATAACAAAAAATTATGTATTGTGTACCATTTCTTTTTTGTTTTGTTTCTGTTTTGTCTTTTTTTTTCTTCCATTTTTCTCTTTCTCTCTTTCTTTTTTCCTTCCTTCCTTCCTTCCTTCCTTCCTTCTTCGTAGTGCCTTTCTGACCACAATTGTTTGCTTATGCAATTAGCAGACAAGTCAATTTTCTGCAGTGTTTAAAATTTCTGTGTGGTGACTGGACAACACAACATTGATTTGCAACCTCTGAATGTAATGCTTTTCCAATGAGATTGAGCAATGACAGTGTCAAAAATTCAACTACTTCTTCATAAAATCCAATTTTAAAAATCCTAATTGTTTGCTGATATGACCATGCCTTTATGTTAAAAGGTTCTTTTTGGTAATTGGGTGATTATGACCATTCTTCAAATTCATGGGTTTTGGGTTAAGACAATTTAGCATGTGTAGATTAATGGTTTTTTTTTTTTCATTTTCATCCCCTAAACTTTCATGGATTTCTATATGTCGAAACAAGATCTGAGGGATGCTGAAGCAGAGATGTTGGCAAGGGGTAGGTCGACATAGAGGAGATCTTGGGTAGGTCGGGTATGGCAAACCAGAGGGGCACCGATGTTGATGGTGATGGCGACTGGGTAGGTCGGCATGGATGATGGCGATGGCGAGCAGATAGCGAGGAACGGCGAAGGTAAGGTTTGTTGGTGGCTATAGCGAGGGATGACAAAGGTGAGGGTTTTGATGGTCGTTAATGGTGACAACGGTAATGGCGAGGGATGACGATGACAATGATGACGACGGCAACTCGAGTTAGGGTTTTGGTGACTTCGGCGAGATTAGGGTTTGGCTGCTACTGATTTTTTTATATAGATTTTGGTTATGATACCAAAAGGAATAAAAGAGTTCAATAATATTGGGTTACCTTCAAATAGGTATAGCTATCTATTTATATTACTGGAGTAGATTTACAAATAGAATGAAGAATCGAAGAATCTACAATACGGAAAGAAATAAAATCAAGGTTCACATCGTAAGTTAAGAAATCATAATTTCCTAATATATATTATTTCCAATGCTTCAACTATCAATTTTACTTACTTGGTCCTTCAACTATGTAATTTAACCCTACTTAGCCAAATTGGAAACTAATGTCTACTTAATTGACAAAAGATTGCCCTGTAGTCTTTTTCACTCTTTGTTTTTGGACAAAATAGTCATTTTTCTGCTTGTGGTAGAAAAGTTTAACTCATTATATGCTAACAAAAGAGAGTAAAGCAGAGAAGTAAAAAAATAGATGGATTTTAGTAAACCGAAATTTTGACAAAAAATATAGCTGTGTAGCTTTTTCAAGTTGCTTGTGGTGAGAAAATTAGCTCAAATTATGCTAACAAAACATAGTAGATCAGAGAAATGCCAAAAAAAAAAAGATGGCTTTTAGTAAACGATAATTTTTGATTCGGTTAAGTATGAGTAAATTAGAAGGATCAAGTAGGTAAAATTAATAGTTGAGAGATGAAATAAAAAAACTCATGATAGTTTAGGGATAAACTACCAATCTGCAGGTTCAAAGAAAGTCAATATTTTTGGCTGTTCATATATGCCTACATGTTAATTTTTGCTTTAACATTTACTTATACCGTTTACCTAGAATGCTGTCTTCTGCCTATGGAAACACCTTGCATGTCTCTTATTGCTCAATCAGACATAGAAAGTCCTATGAGATTGCACCTTTTCTTCTTTTGGTCATTTGGTTGGAATGTAGTGCCAGAATTTTCAATGATAAGTTTAAGAATGTTGGCTCCTTATGGGATAGGGTGTGCTATTTATCATATTTTTGGGCTTAGGTAGCTTTCTCTTATATTTTATCACTAGAGATTGGAGGGCTGTGTACGGCGGTAGCCTTGCAATTATTGTTTTTTTTTTCTTCTTTTTTATTTTTCTCTTGTATCTCCTTCTTTGGTGGACTGCTGGGCCTGCAAGTTTTATACTTCTTTTTTGTCTTTTCAATAATACTGTTTTGTTGCCAATAAGAAAGAAAAACAGCAATCAGATCCAAAGAGTTTTTCACCTCCTGGCGCTTTTGATAAATATGAATTATTTCTACAAGCACAAATTGTAGGTAGAGAATGTTTATCAAGTCCCTCGTGCACCTCTGAATATATATATATATATATATATATATATATATATAGAGAGAGAGAGAGAGAGAGAGAGAGAGAGAGATTACAATTTCCCTCGTTATTTTTGTGTTTATGAACTACAAAGAGTTGAAAAATATTGGAATAATGATATTTCTCGATGATTTATATCATCCAGTGCAGGTATTTGGATCTTTTGGCTGGATGCTTCCAGCCATCGTCGTATCAATGCTCCTAGCAACGGGGCCAAAAGCTTTCCTCATGGCATTAGCAATCCCCATTGGGCAGTCAGCTCTCACTCTAGCGTTCAAGAAGTTGTGGGGCAGGACACAAGACAAGCCTAGACGCAGGAGCAAAAGCAAGAAGAAGCCACGTTTCAGCTTTTCAAGTGACATTGAGTTAGAGGAAGAAGAAGATAGCCAAGAGGCGAGAAAGGGGACAGTGGGCTATCAATATTGGGTTCCCAGAGATGATGCTTCGGTTAGTAAGGATAGCCAAGATGCATCCACTTTTGGGGGATGGGACGAATTGGAGAGACCAAAGGAGTTTGATATGGGACCTTTGAGAAGATCAGCTCGAAAAGATCGGTCAGGAAGGATGAGCAGGGAGAAGGACAAGATTAGCAGGAGAGGGAGAAAAACTGACATGCCCTTATTGTTGAGGTTGCTGATTGCTGTTTTCCCATTCTTGGGTTCGTGGACTAAAATGCTATAGTTATCCCTGGAAGCTTGTATTCTGAGCACGACTTCGCTCGGGTTTGCTTACTCTTGCGAATGCTTGGCTGAAAAGTCACCATATTAGCAATCCCTCGGATCATTATAGGTATTGATGGTTGTTCTTCTTTACCTAGCATTTCATGTTAAAGTGGAAATTACTCAATGCCAATTTCAAGAAATCAACATTCATCCATGGGAGGTGAGTTGCGTGCCGAACGCCTCTGATGTTTCTCAAGTAACTGTTGCTTCATACCTCAGATTTGAATGATAGAACCGTTCATCGGTATTTTGTTTGTTCCTTTTCTTCCATCACTCTTTATATTTGTTGGATATGATTTTTTGTTTATTTTGGTACCGATTTAGATTGTACTACATAATTCAGCAATGTATCCTCTTTTTAAGCCAAAGTAGTCAGACAAATGTTGTGAGACAGTCTCCTTAATGGCTAATCTGCACTTGAAATCACTTATGTGTCTCTTTGACAATGCTACTTGTTAAGTCAGTTCTTCATACATGTATGATACAATTATGCCAATTTTAAAAAGACAACAAAGTATATGCGACTTTGCCTCTCCAACCCAATATAAGAATTTCTTTGAAATAATAGTAAATACCCCATTCTCATCTTGAGTTAATTTTAGTGCGACTCCATGTCTAAGGCATGTCTGGACACCCCTGATGATGAAGCTATGGAAGTGATGATAAAAAATGATCTCATCAGTCACAAGCTCGAGAACTTGACTCCTAGCCACAAAATAGGGCCTCCAAAAACCTAGAATTGAACATTGCATAACAAACAAAAGACCAAGTCAGAACCAAACCTCGCTACAGCCAACTCACCAACTTTGTAATTTATAACATTTTTGTGGTTGCCACCTTGGATCCTTGCTGCCGCAAGGTTTAAGAGAAGCTCACAGACACCATTTTTATTCCTCATGATCGTTGACTTCCTGTTTTGAAATCTTGTGGTCGCCAACTTCGTTGTTGCAAGCCCAAAGTCGATCTTGCAATAAAATAGTTTTTGGAAATTTAAAGTTTTTTTTTACCCTTTTGAACATGGAAACCCTAATATAAGTTCTAAACCAATTCAAGAATTTATTGGCTTGCCCCCAATTTCCTAAGCTTATAAATAAGACCCTACCCTCCTTTAAGGTTCAAAGTTTCAAAGGATCATTATTATACCGTTTTCAATACTCTCTGCCTATACTTACATATCGGAGTTGCAACCACATGCTATACTCTTCCAACATCATTACTTTATCTACCTTGTTCTAGTTCAGAGCTTGAAGTTTGTAGGGTATAGCCATTCACCTCCGGGACAACTCTGCTAGCTCAAGAGGGGTTGGCTTTGACCCAACCTAGTTCCACTAGTTTAGGAGAAGTTGGCTCCAGATGACTTCTCCATTCACTCGAAAGAGTTTGCTTTAGCAGCACTCCACTCCATCATACTTAGCCAAGTGCAAGACTCCATGACAAGACCTAAGCTGAGAGCAAGGCTTATGAAACCTCACTCAAGATCACATGATGCAGAGAAGAGGAGAGCGAAGGCAATCCTAGGAGAGACAGAGAGAGGGAGGCAGTGGAGAGAAGCTCTAAGATGGGGAGAATGACGAATGAATAATAACCCATGAAAGAGGAGAATGGGTTCATTTATATAGGAGACAAAGGAGCCTAGAGGTCGCTATCACCAAGGGATAGATGGAGACATTCTTTTGGGGCGACAACTTAAACATACCGGTTAAGTCAGCCGCTAGTGGAGGCCTCTGATGCTCGACATGGAAAGGGAACGCATGCTATGCCCATTGTCATATCTCAGAGCCCCGTATTTCTCAGTGCTGAGTGTACTTGTTGTTTTCTTATATTGACGTTGTTCTCTCTCTAATATTGGTCAGCGTGGAGCTGAGGATAGTAATCGAGAGAGTTATTCTATATATTTTAGAAGTCTACTAAAAGTCCTTAATATTTGTTTGATCAATCACACTGATAGCGACGATATGAATGAAGAAATCAATGTCGGGCTTTTTCTTTCAACACCACTTTCTTAATGTTGATACTTTATGTTTCATCGAGCCCTGTGCTCTTATTCCTATTTTGGCACTTATACATGCTTAACATGCGATAGGAGGCGGGACTCAAGTTCTTAGTCACCCTGCAAAGTTATCTAAATAAATAAAACAGGGATCACCTACTCGACAATACTACATTGGGTACGAGACAAAACACTTTTATATAAAAACAAAAACACATATTCGAAAGTTTTTTTGATAAAAGAACAATCTTTAGCCACATCTGCATCTGTCGTATTTGAGAGAGCTTGCTTCGTTGTGGGAGGGTGAGGCGGGCTAAGCAACTCTAACAAGCCCTAAGCTTTAGCCTCCAAGTTACAATCCTCCAAAGGTCCCGAGTGAGGTCTCTTAGGCCATGGAGGGATTATTTGGAGCCAATTCCTCCTCAACTAGTGGAGTTGGGTTAGGTTGGAGCCAACCCCTCCTAAGCTGGCGGAGTTGGCCGGAAAGTGAATGGCCTTACCCACAAAGTTAAAGAAGAAGTGCTCTAGTAATCTTTGATATCTCTTTTGGTTTTTATCGACATGAGGGGATCTCTAGATAGTAATCAGGTATTGCCTTTTATTTCTCTGCTTACTTTCTAATCTCCAAGTATTCCTCTTTTCATTAATTGAGTAAATATGACTTTTATTGCTTCCCTTTCTTATAATCTATCATGATTAGGAGTATGTTATTAGGACACTTTTTGTTTTTTGTTAAACATGGAGATACTCATTCATTTTTTGTTGATACTGTAGGGTTACGTATTAATTTTAATCAAATAAAAGTCCCTTAGTTATGCTTTTTCTTGAAAAACTTTTATAAACTTGGTTTTCAGACAGAATCTTGTGACCGCAATCTTCTTCCCAACCTAGAGATCACTACAAGTTATGTCATTCTCCGAGCAAGGTTTAACTTTCAAACATTGTGACCGTTAGCTTAATTTGTTGCGTGGCACACTTTGTTTAGTAAAATATGGCGATCACAATCTCTAATCATAGAGGCCATAAGGTTCTCGCTGATGACAATATGCTCATTTTGTTTGCTAACCTTTTTGTAAAATTTGGCTAACAATCTCTTCTAAAATCAATAATTTAGGCAAATACTCTGAGCTATTGTTGGAATACTCCAGTTTTGGGAATTTTTATATCAATTTAATCAAGTTTCTATTTTAGAAAGGTTTCCATTTTAAGAAAGTGTTCTTTTTAATAAGTTTTCTAATTAGTTCTAAGCATGTCAAGTTTATCTTCTTATCCCTTTCTTTACTATTTACTTAATTCATTCTTTTTCTATCTCGATTCTACACCCCTTTTTGTGCTTACTTTTGAAAAACTTAAACCAAAACCTCAAAAATGATAAAGTAGAAGCCAATGCTATAGTTTGACGCCAATGGCTACTCAACACCTTTCCCATCCCCTACTCTTAACTTCTGAACTATGTTCTGCTGTAATGGACCATTGATCTTGAAGGAGTGCTTTCTTTTAAGTTTTTTTTTTAAAAATTAAGTGACGACTTTAGGTATGCAATCTTTTGTTTTACATTCGTGCAAACTAGCAGATTTTTGAATACCCATGTGTAAGGTTTAAAGTCCCATTTGGGCTCCATCCGTTTTGCTGTCCCTTGGTCCACTAAATTTTTTAAATAAATTCAACCTCTTCGCAAGGTGCATTTGTTTACAATCAAGCAGGCTCAAATGAGGTGAGCTTGAGCCATTCATAAGCACCTCGGTTCGTTTGCATTCCTAACCTTTGGAAAGACACGGGTGTGTCTATGTGACTATTGAAGATGGGTAAATAAGAAGAAAGAGAAGCCAAACCTTAACTTGAGCACTCAAATATCATCACTCTCCTCTTTTGGGGAAAGGAACATTTAGAAGAAAGTGAACTTCAATCCTTTATTATTTTTACTGTAACACCCCACGTTTTGAGAACGTTAAGATATACATATATAATAATAGGGTTTATGCTAGCGATTTGAATTATAAATAAATGATAAATAATATATTTATAATTGTAATTATGTCTCGGCAAGCATCACGAAATAATAGTACAATCATCCAACTAGTCTTAAACAGTTTGTGCAAGAGAAAAAAAATACCAACGGTTACAACTTCAACAAAAAGAACAAAGGAAATATTCAGAATTGATTTTATTGGGCAGCTCCGAACTCCTGATCCTCCAGGAAGTCTCCTACAGCAGTAAACCCCTCGTCCTCACCTATGGCATCAACGCCATAAGTTGGAACCTAAAAGAAAATTCTAGGAAACCCTACTAAGCTATCTCAAAATATAATCCAAATCACCATTTAAGTATAAGATGCCACATAATTACATAGCAGGTCAGCAGATATCAACGTAGGTTTAAATTTAGCAAAAAAGATGATAACAGTGCAATGCATATGACCAACTCGACTCTTGACTACAAACCAACCACACGAACTTCACACTAAGAAATCCAAGGAACGGACGTTACTGGCAATTGAACACTAAAGCCATCAGTGTGCCTTGTTGTGAATAATAACCGCATCACCGGGTTTCATACCAAGACTGCTTTATTTAATCATAATGGTATGGGGTCCAGGCCGAATTAGGCTAGTTTGAAGTATCCACCTTAAGATTTATGCTGCCCTCGCACAGTGCCAACCTAAAGTCTAAGGTAAGGATACAGAAACTCAAGAGATGTGCCCAAAGTGCCTATCAAGGTTTTATCCCAAAAGAATTATAATAATAACCGCACTAGAGATGTACTCACGATGTCGGCCCGGGGGTATACTTCAAAAGAATTATACATCAAGGGCACTCCCAACCCATGTAATATATAATGTACAACCCATGTAATGCACTAGGTATGACTCATGTAATGCATAGGGTACAACCCATGTAATGCACGAGGTATGACTCATGTAATGCATAAGGTACAACCCATGTATTGCATGCTTTCCAATCATAAACTAAAATTTGACAATCATAATAAGCATGCTTTTATAGCTACAACATTACACACATGATTTACAATAATGAAGTTACATTAAACGCATGTAATGAATAACTTAGGTTAGATAAAATTTAGCATTTTCAATAGAGTTTGTAACTTATTTTTGGGGTATCTAAACATCATAATAATTTTTGACTTTTGGACACAAACCAAATTAAAAGGTTCTCTACAAATCTTATGAAGAACACTTATTTAATTTCTTAATAAAAGTAGGTGATTTAAATTCTACATGACTAAAGGTCAAATCTTCCCTATACCAAACACTAAAAATCCTTGATTTTAACTCAATTAAGAAAATTTATTTGGAGCATCAACCGATGTCTAAAAATTTTAGTTTTTGGATATGTGATAGATCATGATATCTTATAGAAATCTTATGAAGGAGACTTAGTCTAGTTCTTAAGAAAATAATTGAGTTTTAGCCCTCCCAAAAAACTTGTCAAATTAGGATTTTTAATATCCAAATTTGTGGTTTCTAGATTTGAAAATAATGAGTATAAAATTAGTTTGGAGGATCAAATGAACTCTATAAATCACGAATTTTGGAAAGAACCTAGATTAGAATGTCTTCTAACTTTTTTATGAAGAACACATTTCTAAATAACAAAAAAAAAGAAGGTAAAATAACCTTCACAAAAAAATGTGACAGAAACTGCCCAATGAGATAGATTCACTCCAAGGATTTTGAAAATAGGTTTGACATAACAAACAATGATACAAATACCTCATTTTTTATGGTTAAATAGAAAAATATGTTAGCTATAACTTTTGTGAAGAAATCATTTGTGAAGAAACCATCTCCTGAACAAACTTTTAAATTAAGGTTTTATCCTCTGTAACAAGGGAAACTATTTCGTTAGAGAGAAATTTAATAACTCAAAATGTACTCATCTAAATCACACCAAATAAATTTTATATGAAAGTAGACACAAAAATCTAGATCTGAACATAAAACTTGACACTGAGAGATTTTTCTATAATTAGTTATGATTTTTTTAAAGTTAGGTTTAGAAACATGAAAATGCTGAAAATTAAATCTAAGCCATTTAACCTAGTTTTCTAGCATCATGCATGGCATGGCATGGATTCATCTTATTCTTGGCATGGATTCATCATGCAAGGCATGACATGGATCATAATAACCCCATAACATGCAAGTTTCCAACAAACTTTTTAAATGAAAAGAACATAGATCATATAATCAAATTTTTATTCACAAGTTGTTGAACTAAAATAGCCCCTAATTCTAATTCCAATTCATTCTCCTAACTCGTTTTATTTTATGTTATTGATTTAATTTTTAAGGATGGTGGAGAATGATTTTAGATTGAAGCAAAGACGGTTTAGAGAAGTATTCTTACCTCACTAGATTGATTTCTAAGATGGAAGGATGATAGACTTAGCTTTAATGCAAAACTCCCCTTCTTTCTTCTCTTCTTCTTCTTTTTTTCATCCCACACTCTAGAACACTTGGAAATTTTTTGTTGTTTGGAAGCTCAAGAATGGTGGTGGTGGCTGGCCATGGTAGTGGTGAGGGTGTTGTATATGTAGCAAAATGTAGTAGTGGAGGCAATGATGGAGTTGTAAGACAATTGTCCATACATTGTGCATGCATGGGAGTTTGATGAGACATGACCAAGGGCTTAAGTGTGAGTGAGGCAAGGGGAGAGGGATGGCTGGCCGCTCAAGTCCATACCATAGGCTTGCTGGTGGTTTTGCTAATTTTTTGTGCATTTTAATGGTTCAACATGGTATAATTACACTACATTGTTAATGAAAAATGCTCAAAAATTAACTTAATGTATAAATTTAGTTACTTTTTCTATATAATAGTATTAAATTAATAATTTTTATGATTAATTCACTATTTTTATAATTTATATTTATTATAGTATCATTTAGCTATGTATGTGGTGAGACATGGATCAATTTAAGTCTTTTTATAAAGATGTGTCAAATAGACTTTTAATTGAAATTTGGTGTAATAGGTTTTAATTGTTTAAATTTAAATCTTATAAAACCTATATTATAATTATACATATTCATATATTTATATACATACAAATATATGAGTGCAAGATTTATTAGAGGTTTGGAGTATGAAATTTTATAATGGATTATAAAATGAAAAAAAAAAAATCTTTGACTTGTTACATTCCCATGGCATGGCCAACCATGGGCCTTGTTGTCTTATTCTATAAGTTTTTTTTCATTTTCTTGTTTTAATTGAATGTGGGACTAAAATTTTACGCGTGTCCAATTTTGATCTTCTATGCACATTTTCTTCTTTGTTTTGGGTTAGACTGTAATTTTTTTTTCATCTTAGGGAATTTTAAGGTTCTAGATTTTATTATATTTAGGATAATTTTAATAATTTCTTAGGTTAAAAGGTTATTTTTATGTTTCAGTGTTTCGGTTCCAAATTTTGGTTCTAGGTTTCGCTCTCAATGGTTCTTAATCTCACCCTAACCCTAAACCAGTCGTCTAATTTCTATCGATTTATCGTTATTAATCAGGCGATGTAAAACCAGGCCCTTACACTTCTTTTCCTTTTTACTATATGAGTTCTAAAGTTGAGCCCATGTTGCATCCATTATTCTATATATATTATATATGTCATTTACTTACTTTTTTCTTATTGAAAGAAAAAAAGTACTTGTATTAGGTTTTTTACCCACTTGGATACAAACTTATTGTTCTACCGCTAATGAATCGCATCTTCATGCTTTGCTCCATTTAAACCTCCATAGCCATAGCCTATGCTTTGACTCTACCATTATGACCGAGCACCATCATGGGTGCCTCCTTGTTGATTCTTGGTTTTGTCAAGCTATTAATAACCTTGTTCTTTTCTTTTTGCTTTTTGTTTCTGAAAATGATTAATGAGTCGAGCAAATGGGCTAAAAATGTGGTGTTTTGTTAAGTTATTGGAGAGTAAAAAAGTAGTTCAGTTATTGGAGAGTAAAAAAGTAGGTCATAACATTACCAAATACAAAACTGTCATCTTTGTAGGTTTTAGAACGAAGTTTTGTCCAAATAGAAATGCTGTTTTCTGTTGCTTGCTCGCTCTCATACGTCTCCCTCTCTCTCACTTGTCCTTGACCTAGAAGTTATATTTGGTTATTTTTCAAAAAAATGTCAAAAGATGGGGAATTTTTCAGTTTATATATTTACTAAGACTAGAATCCAAGAATCAACACTTGTTTGTGGAATAAGTGAGTCATACAATTATATTCCAACCAAGATAATATTATGTTTGGATGTGTTCTTGGCAAGAGACGGATCAACTACAACGGTTATGCTAAATACATAGGGAAAACTTGCCCAATTCAGCCCCTCTCTGACCTCCCTTTTCCTTTATGCTTAAGATTTCCTTTGGTCTTGGCTCTCTAGGAGACATAACATTTTTTGGTAGAGATTTAATCTCCTCTTGCATGGCCAACTCCATGCTCTAAGGGGAACTTGACGAGCTGGTGATACATTAAGGTGATTCCTCAGAAATGATTGAGGGCAGTTCTACCTAGGATAACATTAAAAGACGATGGGCAATCCACCATGAGGAAGGTTACCATTTTTGACATCTTGATATTTCCGTTACTAATGGCGACTAGGAGTTGGATTGATCCTAGTGGGTACACTTGGTCCCCTACAAATCCTACCAGTGGGAAGAGCATGGGCTCTAACTTGGTTTGCTTAATATTCATATGATCAAACACGTTGGCAAAAAGAACATCCGCTAAACTCCCATTGTCGACTAGAACTTGACGTACCATATGATTGCTGATGAGTAGGCTTATAACTATGGGGGCATTGTGTGGGTGTTAGGCCTCACGAGAATCCTTTTCAGAGAAGGAGATGGTGTAGTAATTTCTTATCGATGATTTAGAATGTGAGCTTGAATCATTTGGGTCGGGGTTTCCCACTCCGAAGCCTTTTCATATGGGCTTTTCTTGTTGATCTAGACTCCCCTTCTTATACGAATCCCCCTGCAATGGTTCTGATCTCCATTAGGGGGCTGATCTTGGTGGTTGGCTTTTAGATTGGGATGATATGACTCTAGTCGCGGTCGCTCTCATTCATTCCTTGTATTGCCATTATCTATGAACCGACTCAGCCTGCCTTGCCTGATCAGACGTTCCATCTGATCTTTTAGGTTGTAACAATCTTCAGTGTCATGGCCATGGTTTTTGTGGAAGTGACAATACTTGTCTGTGAGACGTTTGGAAGGCTGACTCTTTAACCTTCCAAGCCACCTCAGATCTAGGTCTCTTTTGATATACAGTAATACTTGCTCTAGTGGTGCATTGAGGGTTGTATATTGTTCGTATCTGCTCTCACTGGCCGCCGATATGGTGGTTATGTTGCCTTGCTTTTTTGCAGGTTTAATTGCAGTTTTGTTGCTCTTTGATCCACTTTCCTTAGCCTTTTCTCAGTTATGGTTAGTGTGTCGTTAGCCTTCCCCTCTTAGCCTCTATTGCATTCTCCACATCATATGCTTCTGAGCCTTTAACATGAGCTTGGCCATCTCTGTTAGGGCTGCCTTTGACAAAAGGAACAAAAATCGACAAACAAAAATAAATGCTAGAAGGCCTCATATGAAAGCTGTCAATGCCATCCTATCATCCATCTCATCAACCTACAATGCCTCATGATTGAATTTGTTCACAAATTCCCTTAAAGTCACTCCCTTGGATTGCTTAATATTAATCAACAAGGTTGTTGATATTATGTCTTTGACCCCCAATAAAAAGACTGATAAAAAGTTTGCTAAGCTTGGAGAAAGATTCAACTGACACTTACTTCAATTTCGCAACCCAAATATGGGTTGGGCCTTTAAGAGCGGTTGCAAAGGTTCTACATATTACTTCCTTCAGAATAGTGTAGGTACATCATTGACTTGTAGGTGTCCAAATGGTCTAGGGGATTCGATGCACAGCCGAACCTAACTATTCTAATGAATTTTAAATTTTGGGGGCAGAGGAGTTTCCATGATAGCTGCGGTGAATGGAGAGCTAGTTTTATAAACTAAATCTTTTAGGATGGAGGGTGTTTTCCCTCTCATTACCTCTGTTATATTCTTAATTTGTGCCTTGACTTCTCGAATTTGCTTGTCCCACGTTGTTGATGCCTCTGAGGGTTCTGTCTTTCCCTTCTGATTCTCTGGCCCTCCACTTTCTTGAGTTTGTGGCGTTGGATTGATTTAACTTGCTACCTCTTCGCCCCTCCTTTTGGGGCAAATTTTGAGTTGCGTTGTCCCATTCTTCGAATTGTTAGCCCTTATGATGGGGGTTTATAGAGGGGCCAATAATCTTCTTGCTCTCAAATCTGATACAGTAGCTATTGATTTTGTCGAACTAGTTGGAATATCCCCTAGGTTACGTGTTGAAGTTGCTCTCGCATTGGGTCGATTTGCCATGCATCACCCTGCATCCTCGATAATAGAGGTATCTTTGCTCAACTTGTTTCTTCGATCATAGATCTCGTCTGAACCATCTAGAGAAAAAGTTAACCAAAAGAGAAAATGATGAAAATTCCCTCAGACAACACCAAATGATGGGAGTTTTCTTTTTATCGTCCTTGAGTTACCTTCCAACAACTGCGCCGATACCAAAAACAGTTAAGATACGCACTAGAGTAGTACTGGTCAAAAGCCTCTTTGATGGTTATGTTGGTATATCTCCATAATGTAGTGGCCACATAAAGGATGAAGAGGTTAGTGATAGTAATACCTGAATCTCTCATGCCTCATCTTTTTAACTTGATTCTTGTCCCACGTGACAAGTACATCATATGCAAACCATTAGGTCCATACTGCTTTAGCTACCTTGCAAAACCACTCGCTCGTGTAAGTTACGCGCCCCTGAGAAGAGGGCCAATTATGGTGAAGAACATCTGAATAGGATTTTGACTAAGCTGGTATTGTGGGCTGCTCGTCCAAAACATTTGAAGTGCCTTGAAGTGACTACTCTCGTCAACTATTTAATCGACCTCCAATTATTAGGTCAGAGAGGGGTTGACCTTCTCTTGTCCTAGGGTACCATGAGTGGTCTCTTATTCTTGCTAAGTGCGAATACACAGGTTTTATAATTATTGGGTAAAATAGAGAAAGTTTAGCCCACGGGACTTGGTCCTTTGGAAAATCATCTTAAAAACAAAAAATTCAACGAAGAGAAAGTTGGGGCCTAATTAGAAAGGCCCTATGTGGTGAAGTTAAGTGCCAAGTGGTGCGTATATGCTTCAAACAACGGAAGGAAGGACCTCACTCATCCATGGAGTGTTGAGCACCTCAAGAAATATTATCTTTAGGAGAATTATCTTCGAAATGTAATATTGTAAATATTATTTAAATTTTAATTAAATTTGTGTTCGACTAAAATTTTGGAAGGCCTCTTCAAGGTTGGTTCTCCCACTGAAATCTGTGGATGTAGCGACTAGACCTAAGGGTCACAAATGGGAAAAGGCTGATCAACAAAAGATCAACCTCCACGATACAGTGCCTGTGCTTAAGGATCACAAACGACCAAAGACTAATCAACAAATGATTAACCTCCATGATGTTGCACCTGGGCCTAAGGATCATAAATGAGCAAAGGATGATCAAAAAAAGATAAGCCTACATGATGCATTGCATGGACCCAGGGGTTCCTAAGCGGGTAAATGATGGACAATCGAGGGCATGACCTTCGAAGTCATCATAGGTGGCAAGCATACAATAGTGCAGAAACAAAGTGTATAAAGGAATAGGTTAACATCAACGCTCACAAAATTGAGACAAAGAGCCATAAAAGATAGACAATTACAGAACGAATGAAAACATCCACTGAAGCCAAAACTTAAAGGCAATATGACTTAAACAAAAAAAAAATCAAAAGCACAAGTACAAGTGTTAAAAAAAGTACAGGTGTTCAAAAAGAGAATGGTAACGCAGAAGCTAAACAAGAAAGGACAGAAATAAAAATGAGGGGTTCAAGGATCTGTAGGCCGTGACTCGGCTTCGTCCTGAACTACTTCACCAGTTGGCAATGTTATACCATCAATAGCTACCAAGGCGGTGTCATCATCCTCAGCTATGATATGGGAAAAGTCTTTCCTCGAGATTGGATTCTGAATGATTCTTACATCGAGAGAATTCATGTAGTCAACAATGATTTGGCCCATCCCTTCTGAGTTCTTGACAGCCTCCACCGCAATTGCACACTCAGAGGCAATCAAAGCTTCCAAAGTCTGGCAATGAGATTTAAGCTTGTAGAATTGAGTTTGGTTCGCTTCCATCTTTTCTTCAATCTCCATCTTCACTTTCTCCAACTCTTTAGAGGTAGCTCTATCCTTCTTCAGGTTAGTCTTTAGTGTTGCCATATCGCTGTTCAGAGACTTAATATTCTAACCAGCAGAGAGCATTTTCTTGTTCCTTTTCTTTAAGGATATCTCCTTTTCGCCAATTTTAGAGCCACGTGGTGACCAAGAGCGACAACCTGAAAATAGAGAGACAAGATGTTGTAGGTTACTGTTAACATAGCCTCTTGATCACACTTAGGGATAAACCAATCGATCACCTTCAATCTCGCATCCCCCTCAGAAAAGACAGAGAACTCAGGAATATGTGGACAATATCATATGAGAAAGGACAGGGGGAATGACTTCTTTCCCTTTGCTCAGATCAGGAGGCAGAGCCTCGCTATTCAAACAAGATTGGGTGCCTTATCTTTCGAAGAGCCCTTGGTCTTTGGAGAATGAGTAGCCTTGGTGGGGCTTGAGGGAGTGACACACGGTATGAACTCCTTGAAGTTGGAGACGTCAAGCCTTTTTAACAGTGCGTCATGATCCCCGACATTTTGATGCTAGGAAGAGCTAAAGTGTTGGGCTCCATTGCTCCCTGAGAAGCCTTATTATCTTTTTCAATAGAGCCTCCTTGTCCAGCCGGGTTGCCATTCATGAAAAGGCAAATACACAAAGGTTAATCAATTTCTTAGGAACACAAAAAATATAGCAAAAGTGAAATAATTCACCTTCGACCCCATAGGCTTCTACAATGTTAGGGCTGCAAAAATAATGATACCACAACAAATCACAGTTCGGGGCCAAAAAGATAGTCACTTAGGCTCTTTGGGGTGATCAGGGTAAATCAATCTCTATTTTATAGAATTAGGCCAACTTTATCCTTTCCTCTCCTCCCCAGTCACAGCAAGGCTTTTCACGCGATCTAAAGGAAGACCCCACAAATATTAAGATAAAACCCTCTGACCATCTTACAAAAAAAAAGAAGGTAAACAAGGTTGTGTATGAACTGATTGATCCTCGGCCTTTTGACATTAGGAGGAGCTGAAGTGCTGTCCCCCATTGCTCCCTAAGCAGCCCTATTCTTTTTTTCATTAGAGCCTCCTTGTCTAGCCTTCTTTCCATTCCTAAAAAGTTAAATACACAGAGGTCAATCAGTTCCTTAGGAAAATGAAAAATAGAGACAAATTGAAATAATTCACCTTTGACCCTAGAGGCTGCCGTAGTGTCAATGCTACAAAATAATGATACCGCAACAAAGGAGGTTCGGGGCTAAAAAGATACTCACTTAGGCACTTTGGGATGACCAGGGTAAACCAGTCTCTATTTTTGTAGGATTGAGCCAACTTTATCCTTTCATCTCCTCCCTAGTTATGTAATAACTCGTACTAAAGAAATGAATAGAAAAAAATGTACGCTTCAAAACGAATGAATTCTCGAACCTAATTTCTGTAAGAAGAGCCAACCTAGCCGTTTAACCTTCTCGAGCCCGAGACCTGAGATAAAGTGAGACCAATATAACTCTAATGTTATGGTTAAAAATTCAAATCTCTAAGTCCAAGTCAAGCTAAATCAAATATTAGGCCCAAAAAGCCAAGAAATGAATTGATGAGAAATTTTCTCAATTTTTTTTACAATAAAATAAAAGAAAATTATTATTAATATATATAAAAAGAAAGAATTTGTGGTCGGCCACCTAGGAGCTTGTGCCTAAACTTGGTGGCCAAGTTTGCTTGAATCTAGGTTAAGCTAACTAACCAAGGTTTGCCAAGCTTCTTGAAAAAGCTTCACCCACTAGGCTACATTTATAAAAGGGACCACCCCTCCCCTCTAACCCCTCTTATTTTCGACCAACTAGAGAGAGAGAGAGAGAGAGAGAGAGAGAGAGAGAGAGAGAGAGAGAGAGAGAGAGATGAAGAAAGAAAAGAAGAATAAAGAAAAAAGGAAGAAGAGAAAGAAGAAGAAGAAAGTTGGTTTTGTAAAGCTATGTCCATTCTTCAGGCGTAGAGATTCAAATAAATCCAAGTAAGTACTCTTCAAATCCGAACCCATATGTACTCAAAAATTTCTATTATCATCTCTAATCTTGTTGCATGTAAAAAATAAACTCAAATCTAAGCCATACATGAGGAAAGGAAGCTAGGTTCTTGAGTTGTGTTCTTTTTCTAAAAATTCTGTTTGCTAGACCTCTCTTTGAAATGTTATAACTAAATCTACAAGCATCTCCCGAGGTCAAGTTTTATGTCCATAGTTAGATTTTGATGTTATTTTTGATATGAAATTGGTTTGAACTGTTTTGAATTTATAAATATCGAGTTATGAAGTTTTTACCAAAATATGTCAAATCTAGACCAGCCTTTGTTGTAAAGGCCAAAACCCTATTTTAAGATGTGATTCAAGCTTTGGTCCCTTCACAAAAAATGAGCCCTTTTGTTGAGATTTGATCAGCTAAAAGTCTTCTGCAAGTTGCTATCCCCATTTAGTGAATAAAAACCAAATCTGTCCAACCTTTTTGTGAGACCCAAAACCCATATTTTTAATGCTCAATTCAAAAAGTGTTCTTCATGAGAAATGTTAGTGACATTTTAATCTAAATTATATTAAAAAAATCGTGTCTTTTAGCCACTGTTTGATCCCCCAAACAAATTTTAAGTTATCTATTTTTAATGCTGAAGATCACCATCACAGAGTTGAAAGATGTTGACTTGACACATTTTCTTAGGAGGGCTAAGTCTCAAATATTTTCTTAAGAACCCAATCGAGCACCTTTCATGCAAGTTGTAGGAGACATCTTGAACTAAAATATATCCAAAAATTAGAACATTTGAAGCCGATTTGATAATCCAAACACGGATCACTTTGTCAGCCTTGTTCACATCATTTTCATAGAGCTCCTATAGCACTTTTCCTTATAAGGATTAAATCACCTAAAAATGATGAGTTTTATCTTTAGTGTTCTTCATAGGAGTTGTTAAGGACATTTTAGTCTATCTTGTGACAAAAAACTAGAAGTTCATTTGAGGTCTAGATGCCCCAATTGAGTGCGACAAACTTTGTTTTAAATGTTGAATTTTTTAAAAGAAAGTGACGAATATAATCAAGTTAATTTCTTAAACAAGTTAAGGCTTGAATATATGCTTAGCATCCTTTAGTTTTAAAAAGAAAGTATAACCATGGTCCTTAAACCGTAGGATCATTCAAAAATTTGAATCTTTTTAATACATTACATTCTAAGGGGTAGTATCCTACTTTTACGATTATTTGTGGTTATTTGTTAGGCACGAAGGTTTTGTTACCCGATGGTCGAGTTTAGCTCGTTGGTGAAGGCTCGATTTTTGCATGCGTAATATAAGGTGAGAGTGCTTAGAAATTATTTTGAACTATAATATGTGAATAATGTTTTAAAATGCTTTAAAACATATCAAGTTTTGAACCATATCAAGTTTTGATGATTAATAGCATGAGATCCCTATTTTCAAATGCCATGAGATTTAATTCAAATGTGTTATCCATATCTTTTGAAGAGGTATGCTTGTCTGAAAGATGATTTTTATAAAATGTTATCAATGTTGTGTAGTTATTTCAAAGTGCTTGAGTTATAAGGGTTTTTGGTCCTTTATATTCTCTTAGGGGAGATTACCTAACTATGGGTTTTGATTGTCTCTATAAAAGAGGTTTCCCGTTGAGTGGGAGCTATTTTTGCTTTAAAGGCTTTTGGGCCAAGTCCTAGATTATAACACATACCACTCGTGCTTGGTGGAAAGTGGTCTTATTCCATCACATTGATATCTGTGCATTAAAAATTGAGGTTACGATACCGTCAGAACTTTTAATCGTAAGGTTGACGATTACTTGAACATTGTTGATGGTTAGTTTTGAATTGAATATGAGAAAGTGGATTTATTAAATGGTGTCGGTTGAGCCAAGTTACATTTTTGCCTTGTTGAGGAGGTCCTTTATAACTCATGACAATTTGAGATGAAGCAATTGCATCAGTTTTTACGTTTTTTTGTGAAAAGTATGATGAATGGTTTCCAAAAATAATTTTAATATTCTTGAACTGAGTGATTATTTTTATTCTGTTCATTATAATACTAAGTGCACTCTTTTGTAACCTTTGTGGTTGTAGAAGGCAGGAACAAATAAGCATGAAAAGTATGCTTGCATATTCGTCCATAGGTCAAATTAGATATGTAGTTATTGAAATAAAGCCACAATGCGCACAAACACAAATCAAAGAAAAAGAAAAAAATAGGAAAAAAGAGGATTCAAGAGGCCTGGATGACTGACCCTTTTAATCCAGTCCACATAATGTCACTTCCAAGATATAGCTTTGAAGCCGAAGCCGGATGTTATTTTGGTTTAGTTTCTTCTGTTTAGTTTTGTATCAGGTGAAACATCGTATGTTGAGAACTAAAGATTATGTTTTAAAAATGTATTGTATGTCATTGGAATGGTGTATCCCTATAAGTTTATATTTACCCATTTTCTTTTATAAAAGGTTGTGTTGGTTTTGAAATTGATGTTTTGTCTCTTATTAAGTTTTAAGCCTTATCGTTTTCTTGAGGCCATTAGGATTGTGGCAGGATCATGCCGCCACTGTACAAGTCGAGTACCTTGCGAGAGCAGGGTGTGACATCTTGGTATCAAGCTCTAGGGTATAAGTTTTATAGACTTGTTAAAGTGTGGTATGTGGTGGACCATATGATAGGTGCGTCATCTCACAGTTTGTTGTATTGAGTGGTTTAGACCTAGGGTTATAATACCCTTGCCTTCGGGCGTCTGATTAACTTGATTTAAGGTTCATTTAGGAAATGCGTTCTGCAGGCGTAGGGTCTTGATTGGAAGTATAAGTAAGTTATCAAATTAGGGAGATAGCCTTTATGTTGTTGAACTTTCTGTTAAACAGTTTGTTTCTACCTTTATACCATTAAGTGGACTCTTGCTTCGACCCTAATCTATACCTTTCTTATAATAAGGTGAAGCTGGAGAACTTAGATGGAGCGTTATTCATCCCGAATCAATATAACGAAGCACAACAAGAAGATTCTCCACAACTGGGATGATGGAACCTGACTCGACAACTAGGATGTAGGATGCAATTAGAAGATTGACATAATAGGATGCAAGGTGGATCGTAATGCAAGCTGAGAGAAACAGTATTCCTTAATCAAACAATTCAAGGACCTGAGCGCAAAAGAGTTCATAGGGACTCTTAGCCCCATGGAGGCAGAGAACTGGTTGAAGGATGCAGTTTGTATCTTGGACAAGCTAGGAGTAAATGAAGATGATAGGATCGATCTCATAGCATTTACGTTCAGGGGAGAAGCATACATTCTGTGTTAGTACACTTTGTGTGTATTGAACTAGACTACGTTGGTGTAATTAATTTTATACTAATTATATAAATTAATTTATATCCTATGGTTATTATGACTGCTTATGCTATTAATCCCAAAATAATTATTAAACACGCATATTTATTGTTCGTTATTTTGATTCATTAAATGGTGCGATCTTTTACGGGTCCATAATTCCGGTAAGTTGGATATCGACATTACTTATATGGTGGATATTAATTATTGACGAAATCTAAATCTTGAATAGGGATTGATGATACCTCTTTTAGAAAACTTATAAATTTTGATTATGTCAAATCCTGTAGGTGAATTTTATAATCCGACATATCAAATAAATTTAGCAGAATGTCTTAAAAAATTATGGAAGAGGTCGATTAAATATAATTATCAGTAATTTAATTTAATCGATGAGTATCTGTAATATTAACGTGGGGAGAATAATAAGCATTTAATAACATGAGCTCGAAAGTATGATTTTGGCAATAAGGCTGGGAGTGCAATTACAATTCTTTAGTGGTATAAATTACAATTTATGTTTTTAAAAAATTACTTTTGGGTTGAAGTGAATTTTTTTAATTACATTAGAAGCACGCCTCTTATTTACTCCATAGGTCCCTGCGTAACCTATATATATGCCATTATAATTCTGGCCGACTATACACGTGTGGTTCATATCATTTAGCCTCTTAGGGTTTCCACATATTGTGAGAACCAGAGAAAATGAGAGCCAGCCAGATAAGGGTTTGGCACATGAATGATCTAAACCGACACTTAATTCGTGTTTCGACATTTAGGAATACGATAGAAGATCTAAGTCAGAGACGAGATTACTCGCTTGCCGTGTTGATCTTTAGATTCAAGTTCAAGTGCTGAAATGCGATCAAACTAGAAGGATCACGCATGTATAATCTATATTTTTCCTTGTAAGTATATCGAGTTTTAGTTCTTGGCGGTTCGGGAAAAACCATGGTTGTTCTGTACAGGTTCCATCTGAACGATTTCCCTGTCTGTCTGGATGAATCAATGCAGATCAATTTTTTTGTTATCTGTTTTTTTATTCCTCTCTTTTTTTTTATTCGATTTGTATGCGCTCCATCACTATTTCCTAAGATTTTGCTCCCTTCGCCAAGAGACTAGAACATTAATGTTCGACTTATATGGGTTTCTAAGTTTATGGATGGAGGATTTTGTCGGTGTAAAGTATTGAGAATTCGATACTTGTGAAGCTACGAGAATTCGTTACTGCGGTGATCAAGTTGAGAACAGTGTACGTAGATTTGACAAGATAGCTTAAGGCGTTTAGATTGAGGATTCGATTAAAGTCCGTAAGTGTGTATCTTGTAACTGTTCGACTTCTAGTGCTTAATTACTTGAACTTAGATTAGTCCCGTGGTTTTTATCCGAGTTGAGGTTTTCCACGTAAAAAATGCGAAGCTCTAATTTGTGTGATTGGTTTATTTTTATTTTTACTTGCAATTGTCTAGACCTAAAATAATCAACGGCTAACGTTATTTTCATTCTGTTGCACATAAAATAATTTATATATATTATTTTTTCAATTGGTATTGGAGCAAGCTCACTCATTTTTAACAAACAAGAAATTACAATATTTTTTGATTAAAAAATTATAATATTTTTATTAAGAAAATATTTTATAATGTTTTTTATTAAAAAAATTATTATTTTTTTGACTAAAAATATTTTTGAGTGAGATCACGATAGTCTTTAGCCATAGATTTATTTGAGGAAGAAAACATGACTATTAAATCATCTATACATTTTAGTCTTATATTCGTGTGTTCACAAAGTCAGTCAAGTGATCGTAAAGATGAATCTGATTATGAATGTGAAGATTATGAGTATCTTTGACATTCATATAAAAAAATCGTACGAAGAAAGCTAAAATCTCGACCTGTTTGTCAACATAAAAGGAAAAATAGTAATTTGCAAAATCTGGCTTATTGCTAGTGGAGCTTTCGAGCGATCCACGTGTGTGCTCAAGCAGTCAACTGGCAGAAAGTTACTTTTCACTAGAAACCCGAGTCTCCAATGGTATCTTTTACTAAAACTCGAGTTGTATGGGTTAGAAAGTCAGACCTGATAGGAAAGGTAGTTTATATAGTCGTAAAAATCTGTCTTCTTGACAAAACCTATAGAAACACTCTAATATGTGTCTTAAAATAATGTCTGTTTCTCTCCCTTTAAAAAAAGAGATATATTTATTGATATTTTTTGTAGTTCTTTTGATTTTCAACCTAAAAAACTCGATTAATTCGAAGTAGATTACTTTTGTATCGAATAAATCAAAATGGAAAACTGTCTTAGTAGTTTGCGTCAGTAAGAAGTTAACAAATTCTTAGTTTTAAGTCTAATTAATCATTTTTCGAATGAAGGAACTCCGAACTTGTGTTCAAATCTTTCTATGAAACTTTCTTGAATATTTTTTAAAGAACACTTTTTTTTATTGACGATGGTGGTAGAATCCTTGCGTTGATATTGATGTATACAGTCACCCTTATCTGATATATCTTTCCAGTGCTCATTTCTCTATAAAGAACATGCTATTTTAATATAATGCTTGAGAAAATAGTTACCTATACGAATCTTATTTTATGGTTCACATTATTGTGAAAGCCGCCGATGAAAGAGAAGAAACAAATGTGAAAAAAAAAATTCTTTTTGAGGGAGAGCATCCATCTTTCTTCAACAGATATACATTAGGAACTTTTCCGGGTTGACTTCAAAATGTGAAAAGTCTTAAGGATATCCAAACGTGTTCCAGCAACATTGAAATTGAAGAAAAAATCTAGTACAAACTCTTGCCTAAGTTTTTCTAATTTACTCGGGACATTAACCTAAGTTTGTTTTTATTTTGAATTAAAGTTCATAAAACTTTGATCTTCATTGAATGATTTATAATTTTTTTTGGATGTCAAAAGGATTGGCTTTGTTATATTTTCTTTAATATACATAAAACCAGAACAAAAAAATTAATATTTTTTCTATAAAAAATGAGAGTTTTATAAATATTATTTTTCAAGAAAAACAGTTTTAGGGGCTGCTTCTTTAGGATTTTGTTTGGTCAGTCGAGCGCTCGAGCGGTTTCTTATGAGCTCGAGCGATTTCTCGATGTTTAGTTTTGTTTAAAACTGCAATGTTTTTTCATAGTGCTTCTTAGTGGTATTTCTAGGTCATACACAAAAAGGGGGTGGTATATGTGTTTTTAGGATTCTACTGGTAATTTGAACATTTGTTAATATTGGAATGCTTTTCTAATGATTTCTAATTTCTATTTAATTTTTTTAGAGATATGGTCAATGCTTTTGTTTGGTGAGAAGAAGAAGAAGAAGAAGAAGTTTGGTTGAATAATGATTGCAAAAAAGTTTTTTTGAATTATGATTGCGTGAAGATTTTTGAAAGATTATATAGATAATGAGTTTTGTTGTAAGTTTATATAGTTAAGAGTTTTCTATTTACCTAGAATTGTCAAGGGGGGATATATAGGAATTAAAATCTCATGTAATTATAATTATATTCCTTTGTTCTAATATGGTAACTCAGGTGGTTTATTAATTGTAAAAGGTTTATTAATTGTAAAACTTCTAGTGTGTTTTGAAGTCTTATGGTTGGATTACCTTAGGATTCCTAAATTATTTGGGTTTCTTAGTTTGTTTAGGTCTCTTAATTGAGTTGTGAATTTGTCACGCTCCAAAATCTATCCAAGATCACGTAAAAAGTCCACCAAACCACATTTTTGTAAAATAAGGTTTTATTTGTAAAACACTTAACCAAAACCAAAATACACCATTTGGAATAAAAAAAGGTTACCCAAGGTTCTTCTCTCCAAACAATATACATTCTATTCCATACATGCATAGTATATCATCTCAAGGCTTACAAAACACGTTTCTAGGAACAAGCAATACATGTGCGAGTATATGATTCCATAACAAAACAAAACAAAAGAAAACTTTAAACAAAAGTCTTCCACATCTGGGGCTCCACTAGATCAACACCCATGATCTCTATTATCTGAAAAAGGTTTTCACAAATCTCACACCGTGAGCCGAAATCCAATAGAAAATAGATTAACATAAATTTAAAAGCAAAACATGCTAATACGAATAATATGAATATTCCGACTCATACGAGCCTAAAAATAAAGAACGGTTTTGCTTCTCAAAAACTACAAGTTTTCTCTTCGTCTCTCGACATCTATAAATGTCCGACAATATAGAAAGCATATATAACAAGTTCATATGCATGTCGTACTCTTTCACGATTTTTTTACCGTGGGATAATACTAACCCAATCATCAAGTTGTTCGCGATCTTTCACCGCAGGACAATCATTTGCCATAATATGCAATTCTTAGCGATATTTCACAGCGGGACAATCACTTGCAATAATATGCAATTTTTTTCATATGATTCAATAGATATAAGTACGCACATAGTCATGTACTAAATATCCACATACATACCATCGTTTCATTCACATAACTATCTAGATAAATCCACATCTCAACCGAACATTTAAAAATTCAAGCTCAACCCCAAGAATTCGCTCAAAACCTCCAAAATATAGTTTTTAAGACCTTCCACAAATCCCTCTGTTTTCAAACCATCTTTTTAAAAATCACGAACCTCTACACGTCCAACAACATGGAATAAATCGTAAAAACATTTTAAAAGCCATTTAATCCAACCAAATAGGGATTAAACACCCAAAACAACCTTTTATGCAGTTTAAAACGGTAAGAACGCATAATATTTCACGTAGCACCCTTTTTAAGACTTGAGAGTTTAGGATCCTATCCCGTTAAGTCAAAAATTCGACGTCTCAAAAAATTGAACTTTGTCGAAACTAGATTCCGTCCGAATAGATGCGAAGTCTTCGACGAGAAAAGCAATGATCTACTACCCGATCGTTAAAAACCAAGCCTGGGCCCAACAAAGAGCCAGAGAGAAGGTAAAGAAAAAAGAAACTTACTCAAGAAACTAGGTTTTTGAAAATATCTAACATAAGGTTGATATTTATAGGCTTAGCTCCGCACAAGAAGTCAGTCGATTGAACCCACCAAATCAGTCGACTAAAAAACTACTAGAAAACCCAAAAACTCACCACCGCCACAGGTTAGTCGACTAAACATCCAACCTCAGTTGAGTAAACCACCAAACAAGCCACCCAGTTGACTAAACTCACTTTCTTAGTCGACTGAAAAGTTACTGCCAACACGTGGAATTTCTCTAGTGTCTAGCCGATGGAAAAACTTCAAAAAGGTTCATAACCCCAAAACGAAACCAGCCTTTCCAAACCCGAACAAGCATAAAACACATACGTAAAGCACATATAACATGCTGTTCTAAAACGATGAAACAAAACCTAATACATCAAATATATATATATATAGATACCGAAAGAGAAAAGGAACCGGGTCTCACAGAATCTTAGAAGGATTATGAGTCATTGATTAGAATCGTATTCAAGTCAGAAGATTAAAGTACAACATAAGAAGCTCGAGGTACAAATGATCGAAGCAGATTCATGCAAAATCAGTTCTGACAGAACACAATCGACCGTATCACCGCTCGAGCGATCCTAGGTTCTCTCGAGTGAATCCCTAGCAATTTTAGTTTTGTTGAAACTCATACTATTGGGTTTATATGCCTATATAAAGCGGCATACCCCAAACTTGAAATATATTTTAGAAACTCATAAATCCAGAACCTTTAGATATATTTTAAAGTGTATGTCGAGTCCCAAAAGACTAAAACATTTGTGTTCGACTTAGATAGATTTCTTAGTTTACTGATAGAGGATTTTACCAGTGTGAAGTATTGATGATTCGATACTTGTGAAGTTACAAGGATTCGTTATTGCAGTGATCATAAGGAGAATGGTGTACGTATATTCGACAAAATAACTTAAGACGTTTGGATTGAGAATTTGATCAAAATCTGTAAGTGTGTCTTGTAATTGTTTCGAGTTTTAATTCTTGATTACTTAGGCTTGGTTTAGCCCCGTAATTTTCATTCGAGTTAGGGTTTTCCAAGCAAAAATTCGCAAGCCTCTAATTTGTGTAATTGCTTGCATTTTCATTTCGCTGCATATAAAATAATTCAAATACTATTTTTTCAATGCAAACCGAAATCAAAACATCAACATAACAATCTAACCAAAATCAAATTATATAGTTTGAATCGATTTGAACTAATTTACCGATTCTATCATCTTTTTATCACCTCAATGTGATTTTTGTTATAACTTTAAACAATAAGATAATAGATCTTGTAGAGTAGTTTTAAAAATATAATTCTTATAAAAAATAAATGTGTATAATAAAAGTTTTAATACTTTTTAAAAATATATAAAAATATTTGAATTATAAAATAAATGAATAAAATACTACAATGTAATAAAAAAATAAAAATGTATGGTCAAATAAATTGATCCTACTTTTTTTTACTAATTTAAGCCAAAATAATAAACCGACTTTTATAAGTCCGACCTAACCGAGGCGAAAAGCGGGTACATGTAAAAGCGCCGACTAGTTCAGTACATAATGCAAAAGGTGCATGTTTGGAGTTTTGAATTCAAAAGTCAAAAATTCAAAAAGCAGTGTTCAAAAAGTCTTGAAAGGGCATTGATTTTGATGCGTACCAAACTAGTCTACACCAATTGCTTATTAATTTTTTATTTTTAAATTTATTGATTATTTTTTTTTATTTTTTTATTTTTTCTCGTTCAGATAATTCGAAAAAGTAAAAAAAATTTAATAAAAAATATAAAAAACTTTAAAAAGATAAAAATAAAATTTTATACAAATTAGCCCAAACGGCATCTTTCTCTTAAATAATACTTCAATTCTAAGTTAAATATAAGCCCCTGTTTGGTTTCTCAAAAAATAAAACACTTAGCATTTTCGCAAAAAAATCACCTTTTAAGTCATAGTGTTTCGTTTTTAAAAAAAGTTAACTAACTTTTTTTTTAATTTCTTAATTCAAGAAAAAAAATCTATACATATTCTAAATACTAACTTTTTTTAAAACTAAAATTACTATAATACCCTCAACTTTTTAAACCTCTTCACAAAAATAAAAAATATCGTGTCAATATCCAAACATTACAACTTAAAAATAAAAAATAAAAATATATTAGACGTTTAAAAAAAATAAAAAACAAAAAAACAAAAAAACTACAATAAAAAATTATCTCTCTCAACTTTTTTTGTTCTTTTTTTTTTTTCTAAAAAAATTAAATATTTTAAAAGTCAAATTTTATAGACATGACAAACAAATCCTAAATCAGATATATGGAAAAACAAACAAGGCCTAATATGTCACTTCATAATATAAGTAACATCATGCTAAAGTGAAACCAATGCCTAAAATTTTGTGTGAATAAGATTCGTATGAGAATATCTGGGAGTTTGAGTATTCTCCCAATGCATAGAAGTTTTTGATTTGTTATTTTTTTTCAAAGTCAGCTATTTGATTGAGTAGTTGTTTTGAGTACGGACTCACCAAAAAGTTCATCGGGAAGACTTCAATATAAGTTTCCTAAATGACTTAGATTTCTTGAATTTGATTTGTCTACCGTCTGAATTATTTATTTTATTGTTTCGATTTATAGATGCAACTAGCAAATTATTTGCGTATTATATTATATAAAAAATAATTATTTAAAATTTTAATTTAATAATTTATCCGTAGAATAGTGACTAAAGTACGAATATCGTCCTTAAAAATTTAATGCAATTATAATTAATTTATTAAAATATTTTATCGCCGATTTTCTTTATTAGAAAAAGTGTTTGATTTGAAAACTAGTTTTAATTAAACTAAATAGCTAGTGAATATGAAATAAGAGTTAGAGTTGAAGAGAAATTCTTAAGGATTTGAATTCTCTTTAGCTAGTAATTTTAGTTTCATTTAAACTCTAGTTTATTTTTAAATGGTTCAATTCAATCCTATCGCGACTACAATACCGATAAAAATTTTTCAAGAGGATAAACTCGAATCCAAATCCGGCATATTTTATCTAAGATTCTGGCATGGATCGTCCGAAGCACGACCCATCCTATCGAAGTATGAAATATCTTACGTTCGAATCTCGAGAAGCAAAAATAATAGTTGAATGATCTCATTTTTGCAATCACAGAAAATAAAAATGAAAACTAAATAATTGAATTAAAAACCCGATGATTAGAAGCTAACGTCTCAAAATCACACAACGAATTGAATTTAAAATAAAAATAAAAAAAGAGTCTAAACTAATCATAAAGTACCGAACTAGGGATTCATCATCCATTAGGAACGAAAAAGCTTAGCCACTCATGTTGCGGCTTGACTCCATGAAAAGTTGAAGAAGAACTAGTTCTTCGACCTCCGTCTTCGACTTCCCGTCACTTCCCGAGTCTTCTAAATTGGCTTCTATTTGGTCTTCATAGCTGTCTCTCGTGATTTCAGAATGATTGATTCAGTTGCCCCAGGCCAACTATACATAATGGTTATCCACGCCCCAGGTTGTAGTGTTGTAGTTGGACTCTATTGCCCAATTTCATCCGGACGAAACTAATTCCGTCCAGATGCTTTAGGTCCAATGATATTTTCGTTCAGACGTAGCACAATTTCATCTGGCCGATTTTCTCTCGGGTGAAGGTTCGTTCGGACGTTGGGTATTCCCATCCGGATGGTTTTCTTAATGGACTACTTCTGTTCGGATGCTGTAAATTTCGTCCGGACGATCCTTCTTTGAAATTGCCTTTTCCCTTTTTGTCCTTTTTGGCCCCATTTTACATCTTTTTCTCCTTCATGCCATCTCCTATGATACTATAAACAAAAACACTACAAAACAATTGATTAAATACAATTTTGAAACTTAACATAGTGTATTTCGCAGAATCTCCACACAAATGTTGAGAAATTTAAAACGACCAACTATGAAGTTACTACCCTCGACATTGAATTCATACATCATCTCCATTAACTACTATTTTCACAAACAAAATTAGACCTGACGTGTACGTGAAAACTCGGCCATCTTGGTTAGTCATATGGCTTTGAATACCTGAAGTGCGAAATTCTATCAAAACTATGTCTCGACTTCAATCCTCACTTGGTATCCACTCACAATAAATCACTTGAAAAACATGCTAATTTATGTGCACTTATATAGCATGCAGCAGAAATAATGTATGAGTAAATCAAAAAGTGTGCCTGCATACTTTAAGACTCGAAAAGAACGTTGAATTAAAAAATGACTAATAATCTCGTGATTAGAATGCCAAGTATTGAGAAAACTTCATGCAAGTCTTATTTATCCTTTTCAATCAATTATTTCCATGCATCATATTATGTCTCACATAGGATCAAACATGTCTTTACTTTTTGTTATAACTTTGGGTAAGAATAACATGTATCTAAACTAGGATTGAGTGTATAATGTCCTCGAACAAGTTATCATGTAGGCATTACTCACATCCCATAATCTTTATTCCACTCTCACATTCATCAGTCTCAAAGCTTCTTTTTTTTTTCATTTTTTTCCCATAGATTTCTATATTTTTGTCACTCACCCATTCGTTGTACTTTTGTACACTCAATTGTCCTTTCATAATATTTTCATCAACCTCAAGGAATAATTAAGTTTAGGCACAAATTGCCCCTTGGTAAAATACCAGAAACCTGCGTAATGTAAGGTACGCCCTTCCTTCGGATTAATCTCCGTAAAAGCGTGCTTTTGGGTAGCCCACCTATTGATGTTTTCTAGAGAAACCAAAAATATGTGCTCTCCGTGTCAGACTATAGAATGTGTATTTATTCATTGGGTCTCGCGTGACTCAGTGGTGATAAATACGTCTCAATCTGTAGACGCTATCCTACTTTAATACTTAATTAAATCAATGAATGAAATTAGGTTGGTGAATCACATGATGTAAATGATGAATGAGAGCTTGGAAAACCTTGATAACGTTGTATCGTGAGAAATTAATTGAATTTGGAAGTTAGTGACCATGTTGGGTTGAAGTGACGGGATTAATGAGTTAATTATTGCGTGTGATGGTTTTGGGTGAAGAAAAGAAATCGGTTATGTGAATGAGAATTTATTTGAAAGGCGGAGTTGATTTTGAGTTTAAACATGTTGTGCATTCATATAATCATCCTCGCATGTCATGCATGTGTTTATATTTATTCTATTTCCTACGAGCATCAACTCATGTTATTTAAAACATTTTAGGTGATAATGAAAAGAAGGTAGTTGATTGATGAGCTTAGCCTCAAGACCGTGTTTGAGTTTTTTAGATTGAATTACATACATATAGAAAAATCTTTAAGAAATGTATATCTTGTAGATGTAATTCTTTTGGAACAATTATTTGATACTTTAGTTAGTTGAAAACCATTTTGTAAGGCCTTAAGGCCGCACATACTCATGAATTGTATGCATACGAGGTTATCAAGCATTGTGTTGGGTTCATCTTTTTTTATGAAATATTCTATGTATGGAATTGTTGGGCTATTGGCGTTTGGAGATGGGTGGAAATATTTTCTTTATCTTTTTTTGTGTGGTTTGTATGTGGATCCCTCAGGAAGGATGGCTTGGAGGTAAGGTTGAAGTGTGGGAAGTTGGTGTGGGAAAAACATGGTTTGAAAAAGCGTCCAGTGTTGGATCGCTCGACGGACCGATCTATCGGTCTATCAAGTGGTCATACACTACTTTTGGTTGTTGCGGCATGTTGAAGACCGATCGATCGGTCCTGAGACCGATCGAGCGATCTACCTGCTGGAGAACTTTCTCACTGATTTTAGTTCACGAAATCTTTTCTCATAGGGTTTGGCACCTTCTTAAAAAGGGTTTATTAAACGAGACTTCAAGGTGTTTTGAGCCACAAAACTCTTTTCATGAAAACTTCTGTTGCTTGTGGGGTTTTTTGGGGTTTGGTCATATGCCTCGGAGTTAAGAGCGTGACAGATTGGTATCAGAGCTCTAGGTTCGAATACTTAAGAGCCGTGGGAGTGGTTGATCCATTATGTGAGAGCTTGCATTGATGTGAGACATTTATGTACTGGTGTGTTTGCATGAGATATCTTGGACATAACTTGACATCTGCATACTATGTGGTATTTGGGTATGGAGGTTGAACTTTTGGGATGCCGTATCTCGCCCTTGCGCGACCAGTCTATTAGTTTGAGGTTCGAGTTAGAAAGGCGTTTGGCCGACGTCCGTTCTAACTAGAAATCCAAATGAGGTATTCAGATTGATGTGCCATTCCGATTAGTCCTACTCGTTAAGTGTTGCATAAGGTGTGTTAACGCGATTAAATGTGCTATGTGGTGTCCTTTTAGGGGACGGTGTTGTCCGTGAGAGGTAAGTGGGTTTAAACCTTGTTGTTGATATCTTCTTTTTTTATTTATCTTATATAGAGTGATATTATCGAGATGAGGTAGAGGCCGGGGTCGCGCTCGAGGTTACACTTATGCCCAAGTTCCAAAAGAAGGGAATGTGCATGCCCTGAAGGAATATGTGGGCAGAATAGATGTGATCTAGAAGATGCTCACGACCATAAGAGCGTTAGCAGAGACGGTTAGGAAAGGAGCAAGAACTCCCGAGCCAAGGGCTACTATTGCCATGAGAGAGTTCTGGCGGTTGGATCCTCCCACCTTTTCTGGGGAGCCGAATCCTAATAAGGCTACCGAGTGGTTAGAGGTAACCACGACGATCTTCGATACCTTAGAGATCAAGAAGGACGAGCTAAGGGTGAAGTTGGCGGCGCTCAACTTTAGCAGGATGCTAGGGAATGGTGGCAGTTTGCCAAAATGACTGTAGATGGCACGTAGACCGCTTTTACTAGGATTTTTTTGCACACCAAGTGATTTGAAAGGGGTGTTCGGCCCTCAATCAAAAATAAAATTGCGGCGTTGGGGTTTTGGGTCTACACCGAGATCTTAAAGGCCGTTATCCAGGTGAAGAATGCAATAGTAGAGAGTCGCAAGATTAGGGAAAGCAAGTCACATCAGGGAGCTTTTGGTGCACAGTCTAAGGTGCGCCGAGTAAAGAGGAAAAAAATTAGGGGGATCGAGTTCTTATCCTATGGGATCTCAGCCACAGCCACGGTCAGCACATGCACCATCTATGGGTTCATTAGGGCGTTCTGAACATCGAGAGATAGTATGTTAAGGATGCATATAGTAGGCAGCCGGGGACTATGGAGAATAGTGGGTAGAACCAGGGACGAATGTACGCCCTCATGGAACCCAGCTCTTCAGTGGCATCTATCTTGCCAGATGCCGCAACCAACCCGTCGATCATTCGAGGTATCTTCCTAGTGTATCGTTCTTGGGCCAGTGTTCTTGTAGACGCGAAAGTATTGCATTCATTCATCTAATTTGCATTTGCATCTGCATTGGGGTTAGAGGTAGATGTGTTGGGTAGCGTGTTATGCATAGAGACGCCGATTAGTGGGGTTGTTGTGTTGAGGCACGTGTGTAGAGCCTGTGAGATGGAGGTCGCCAACTGCCATCTCGATATGGCCCTGCTCGATATCATCCAAGGGATGGATTAGTTGATTAGCTTTTGGGCCTTTATCGATTGCAACCGATGCCGAGTGTTTGTTTGCACGCTGGAGGGAGAAGCATACATTTTGTATTAGTACACTTTATGTGTATAGAACATGACTGCGTTGGGGTAATTAATTTTATACTAATTATATAAATTAATTTACACGATATGGTTATTATGACCGCTTATGTTATTAATCCTAAAATAATTATTAAACACGTATATTTAATGTTCATTACTTGATTCATTAAAGGGTGCAATTTTTTACGGGTCTATAATCCCGGTGAGTTGAATATCGACATTACTTATATGGTAGATATTAATTATTGACAGAATTCAAATCCCGAATAGGGATTGATGATACCCCCTTAAAGAAGTTTATAAGTTTTGATTATATCATACCCTACAGGTAAATTTTATAATCCGACATATCAAATAACTTAAGTGGAATGCCTTAAGAATTATGGAAGAGGACGATTAAATATAATTGTCAGTAATTTAATTTAATCGACGGGTATCTGTAATCTTAACATGGGGAGGATAATAAGTATTTAATAACATGAGCTCGAAAGTACGATTTTGGCAATAAGGTCGGGAGTGCAATTACGATTTTTAGTGGTATAAATTGTAATTTATTTTTTTAGAAAATTGCTTTTGGGTTGAAGTGGATTTTTCTAATTATATTAGAAGTCCGTCTCTTATTTACTCTTTAGGTCACTGTCGTAATCTATATATATGCTATTATAACTCTGGTCGACTGTACATGTGTGATTCATATCATTTAGTCTCTTAGGGTTTCTACCTATTATGAGAACCAGAGAAAATGGGAGGCAGCCATATAAGGGCTTAGCACACGAATGATCTAAACCCACATTTAGTTCGTGTTTCGGCATTCAGGAATACGGTAGAAGATCTAAGTTAGAGACGAGATTGCTCGCTTGTCGTGTTGATATTTAGATTCAAGTTCAAGTGCTGAAATGTGATCAAACTAGAAGGATCATGCAGGTATAATCCCTATTCTTCCTTGTGAGTATACCGAGTTTTAGTTCTTGGCGATTCAGGAAAAACTTGGGTTGTTCTGTACAAGTTCCATTTGAACAATTTCCCCGTTTATCTGGATGGATCGATGTAGATAAATTTTTTTGTTATCTATTTTTTTATCTCTCACTTTTTTTATTCGATTTGTATGCATCATCACTGTTTCATGAGATTCTAGTCCGTTCACCAAGAGACTAAAACATTCATGTTCGACTTATATGGGTTTCTAAGTTTATGGATGGAGGATTTTGTCGGTGTGAAGTATTGATGATTCGATACTTGTGAAGTTATCAGAATTCGTTATAGCAGTGATCAAGTAGAGAACAGTGTATGTGAATTTGGCAAGATAGCTTAAGCCATTTTGATTGAAGATTCTATCAAAGTCTGTGTGTATCTTATAACTGTTCGATTTCTAGTGATTAATTACTTGAACTTAGATTAGTCCCGTGATTTTTATCCGAATTGGAGTTTTTCACGTAAAAAACACGAGGCTCTAATTTGTGTAATTGGTTTATTTTTATTATTACTTGCAATTGTCTAGACCTAAAATAATCAATGGGTAATGTTATTGTCATTTTGCTGCACATAAAATAATTCAAATATCATTTTTTCAATTGGTATTAGTGCAACTGATTTTTTTTAATAAAAAAATTGTAATATTTTTAATAAAAAATATTATAAAACATTTTCTTAATAAAAATATTATAATGTTTTAAATCAAAAAAATATTATATATAGTTTTTTTCATTTTGTAATATATTTTATTAAAAAATTATAATTTTTTTGACTAAAAATATTTTTGAGTGAGATCATGACAGCCTTTAGCCATAGATTTATTTGATAAAGAAAACATGACTATTAAATCATCGATATGTTTTAGTCCCATATCTGTGTGTTTACAAAGTCAGTCAAGTGATCGTAAAGATGAATCTAATTGTGAAATTAAAGATTATGAGTATCTTCGACATTCATATAAAAATATTGTATGAAGAAATAAGTGGGCGAAATAGATGTGATCTAGAAGATGCTCACGACCATGAGAGCGTTAGCCGAGACGGTTAGGAAAGGAGCAAGAGCTCCCGAGCCAAGGGCTACTATTGCCATGAGAGAGTTCTGGCAGTTGGATCCTTCTACCTTTTTTGGGGAGTCGAATCCTAATAAGGCTACCGAGTGGTTAGAGGTAACCACGACGATCTTCGATACCTTTGAGATCATGAAGGATGAGCTAAGGGTGAAGTTGGTAGCGTTCAACTTTAGCAGGACGCTAGGGAATGGTGGCAGTTTGCCAAAACGACTGTAGATGGCATGTGGACTGCTTTTACTAGGGTTTTTTTTTGGAGAAGAACTTTCAGGTTCGTTGAGGGACACCTGCCGCGAGGAGTTTCTTTCCCTCATTTAGGGTAATCTACCTGTGGTCCAGTATGAGGCCAAGTTTGCAAATTTATCGCCCTTTGCACCTGAGATAGTGGCAACGGAGGAGTAGCGCACCAAGTGATTTGAAAGGGGTCTTCGCCCCTTAATCAAAAATAAAATTGCGGCGTTGGGGTTTCGGGTCTACACCGAGATCTTAAAGGCCGCTATCCAGGTGGAGAATGCAATAGTAAAGAGTTGCAAGATTAGGGAAAGCAAGTCACATCAGGGAGCTTCTGGTGCACAGTCTGAGGTGCGCCAAGTAAAGAGGAAAAAAATTAGGGGGATCGAGTTCTTATCCCATGGGATCTCAGCCGCAGCCATGGTCAGCACTTATACCATCTATGGGTTCATTAGGGCGTTCTGAACATCGAGAGATAGTATGCTAAGGATGCAGATAGTAGGCAGCCGGGGACTAGGGAGAACAATGGGTAGAACCAGGGATGAGTGTACGCCCTCGTGGAACCCAGCTCTTTAGTGGCATCTATCTTGCCAGATGCCGCAACCAACCCGTCGATCATTCGTGGTACCTTACTAGTGTATCGTTCTTGGGCCAGTGTTCTTGTAGATGCGAAAGTATCGCATTCATTCATCTCATCCACATTTGCATCTGCATTGGGGTTAGAGGTAGATGTGTTAGGTAGCGTGTTATGCACAGAGACGCCGATTGGTGGGGTTATTGTGCTGAGGCACGTGTGTAGAGCCTGTGAGATGGAGGTCGCCAACTGCCATCTCGATATGGCCCTGCTCGATATCATCCAAGGGATGGATTAGTTGATTAGCTTTTGCGCCTTTATCGATTACAACCGACGCCGAGTGTTTGTTTGTACGCTGGAGGGAGATTTCTTTTATTTTGATGGTAGCCAGGACAACAATTTAGTACCTAGATCTCTTCATTCAGTGGATCGATGCAGTCTTAGCCTTTTTTTCTCAGCCTTATCTATGAGTGAGACCGATTCTATTCGTGGTGAGTTTCCTCTTGTGGTTTGCGAGTTTTCGGACGTTTTTCTAGATGATTTGTATGAGCTTTTGCCATAGCGGGAAGTTGAGCTTTCCATAGACCTCATTTTGGGGACCACCCCCATTTCTATGACTTCGTATCATTTTGCACCGACCGATTTGCTAAAGTAGAAGGTGCAGGTTAAGGAGTTGTTGGACAAGGATTTTATTCACCCTAGCGTATCTTCTTGGGGAGCTCCGGTGTTGTTTGCCAAGAATTGGGATCGATCCTTACGCCTTTGTATCGATTACCGCCAATTAAATCATGTGACTGTTAAGAACAAGTACCTTATGCCCCGTAATGACGATTTGTTTGCCCAATTGAAGGGCTCATGTTCATTTTCGATGATCGAATTGAGAATGGGCTACCATCAGTTGAGGGTCAAGGAGGAGGATGTCTCAAAAATGGCTTTTTGCATCTGATATGGGCACTTTGAGTTTCTAGTCGTGCCATTCGGATTGACTAACACACTAGCAACATTCATGGATCTTATGAATCGCAACTTTCACCTGTACCTCGATAGGTGTGTGGTATTTTTTGTGGAAGACATCCTTATTTATTCACCATTTGAGGAGGAGCATGAGGAGCACCTTCAGATTGCTTTGCAGTTGTTGCGAGAGCATCTGTTATACTCAAAATATGATAAGTGTGAGTTGTAGTGCCAGGAGATGGAGTGGCGGTGGACTCCTCCAAGATAGAAGCGGTGATGAGTTGGGAGAAGCCAAAGAACGTGTTCGAGATTCAGAGTTTCTTGAGCTTGGCGGGCTACTATCGGCGATTCGTGAGAGATTTCTCTAGACTAGCAGCACCTATGACGCACCTTACGTAAAAGGGATTCAAGTTAGTGTGGACCGACGATTGTGAGTTCGCCTTTCAGACTTTGAAGGAGAGACTGACTAGTGCACCTATTCTGATCATACCAAAGAGAGGGCTTGGCTACGCTGTGTATTATGATGCATCACATGAAGAGCTAGGTTGTGTGTTGAAGCAGGAAGGCAAGGTGGTTTGCTTATGGGTTGAGGCAATTGAAGGTTTATGAGAAGAACTATCTTACACATGACTTGGTGCTCGTGACAGTGGTTTTTGCTCTAAAGACTTAGAGGCATTATTTGTGTGGAGAACACTTTGAAGTATTCTCAGACCATAAGAGTTTAAAGTATCTGTTTTTGCAAAAGAACTTGAATTTGCGTTAGAGGAGGTGGATGGAGTTTTTGGGAGATTATGATTTTGATTTGAAATATCATCTGGGCAAGGCCAGCATGGTGGCCGATGCCCTCAGCTGAAAGTCATTGAGTTCGTTAGCACACGTTGCCATGAGAGAGTGGACTATCCACTTTGACCAAAGTTTGAGGTTTACAAGGAAGATCTTTATGCCAGAATCGTGTCGTAATGACATGCTTTGTGAGTTCCATTACTCTCGGCTTGTGGCACATCCGGGTGGCACCAAGATGTATCATGACATACGTAGATAGTTTTGGTGGCAGGGCATGAAGAAGGATTTTGCTCTTTTTGTCTCATGTTGCCTTACTTGCCAACAAGTAAAAGCCGAGCATCAAAGGCTGGCGGGTATGTTGCAGCCATTACCGGTAACTGAATGGAAATAAGAGAATATTACCACGGACTTTGTATCGAAACTTTCTAAGTCACTAAAGAAGCGTGATGCCGTTTGGGTTTTGGTGGACAGATTGACCAAGTTCATGCACTTCCATCATATCGGCATGACATATTCTGTTTATAAGCTTAGTAAGTTTTATGTGAGTGAGATTATCAGACTCCGTGGGGTACCAGTTTCTATCATCTCAGACCGAGATCCCCGCTTCAATTCACGCTTTTGGCAGAGTTTACAGTCAACCACGGCGACGAGTCCACTTCTTAGTACTGCTTTTGATGGCTAGTTTGAGCGTACCATTCAGATACTCAAGGATATGTTGAGAGCGTGTGTTCTAGACTTTTGTGGGTTATGAAAAGACCATTTTTTGTTGGTGGAGTTTGCCAACAATAACAGTTACTAGTCAAGCATTGAGATGACGCCTTACAAGGCATTGTATAGTAGATGTTATAGGTCACCCATTTGTTGGGCCGACGTTGGGGAGACAACAGTGTTAGGACCCAAGTTTGTACGTGAGACCACGAAGAAGTCGTTGCAATTTGTAAATGTTTACTGACCACGCAGACTCATCAGAAGAGCTATGCAGATAGGAGGAGGAGACCGTTGGCATTTGAAGTGGGAGACCATGTACTCCTAAAGGTCTCGCCACGAACGGGTTTGGTGAGATTTGGGAAGAGTGGGAAGCTATCGCCACGTTTCATCGGGCCGTTTGAGATCCTTGATAGAATTGGGAAGGTGGCCTATCACCTTGCCTTGCTACCATAGCTAGCCTCTGTGCATAACGTTTTCAATGTATTCATGTTACGCAAGTATGAGCTGGACTCATCTCATATCATAGATTAGACAGAGTTGAGAGTAAAGAATGACATCACCTATGATGAGAGATTGGTGAGGATCCTTGACACCAAAGAATAAGTCCTGCGAGGAAGGACCATTACATATGTAAAGGTCTTATGGCTTCACCATGGGGTTGAGGAAGCTACTTGGGAGCGAGAGTCGGAAGTTCGTGAGAAGTACCTCGAGTTGTTTATTTCTTGATGCACGTTCGATTTCAGGGACAAAATTTCCTAAGTGGGGGAGGTTGTAGGGATCTGGTCCCTTGTTGTGGCACCAAAATTTTGGTTTTGGTTAAAAAATGAGAAATTTAAGAGTTATTTTGAAAGCTTTGTAACACCTTGAAATCTAAATTTTTTTTGAAAACTCTTTTTGAGAAAAATAGAGTCACCACTTGATTTTTGAGAAAAATCAAGAAAAACAAAAATGAGCCACTAATCTTGAAAATGTTTAACCAGAAAAAACAAGAGTTCAAGGGTTAAGGTACGAATCAGGAAAGATATTAGGAACCCCTTTCGTTTAACCATGAAGATATTGGGGCAAAGAGAGAACATTGAAAATCAAATAGTGAAAATACATAATCTAGCATATCAACATACCAAAATGACAACCAAATGTAAAAGGGACCCTAAATCCTAAGCATGCAAAGTCTAACTAAATGATACATGGCACAAACTGCATACGATGATTATAAGACGCTATTGATTAATCTAAACTAACAAGCCCTAATCATAACACTATGTAAGCATAACATGATTCTAAACTAAAATAAAGAAATTCTAAGAGTTTTGAACCTCGCCATGCTGATTGACACTAAAAATAGCATAATGGACATCATACAGAATATTATAACAACAAAATCAGGATAACATAACAGAATTAAGCTACTGGGAATAAAGAAAGATTACGATCGAAACATATAAATGTTGCGGTCGTAAAGCAAATGAGATGCAAGTGCACGGGCGCAACATTGATTGTTGCGACCGTGTGGATGTTAGTGCCCAAATGCTACGACCACAACATTGATTGTTGCAACTGCATGGTTTGTAGGTAGTATGTTGCTAAATTTTAATTGAACAGTGTACTAGGTGCTAGTGTGTAGTATAAATAGAATCGCAATTGAGACTATTTTAACCGAGTTGTAATAAAAGTTAACTAAATTTTCTAAAATTAAGCATGCACGCGATTTAACAACTCAAAATTGATAATCAAATACATGGACATGGTAATTAAACCTAATGATAACAAAACTAAAGAGGATGCATGCAATTCGAAAACTGAAATTCACGACTCAAAATCGACGATCAAATGCATGGATAGGACAATTAAACCTAATGATGGAAAAACTAAAGAATAATCATACAATTCAAAAACTAAAATTCAAATTGAAAACCCAACTTCCTCACAAGGGTAGAAAATGTGAGGAGAGAAATGTCGGGGTTCCAACAGAATACCTGAAAACGACAATGCAGAGGAGTCCTCAAGTCGTAGAATGTAGAATCATCAGCCCCATCCTCAAGAAGTAGTCCAATTCCAATATTTGAGTCAAGATCAAGTAGTAGTATGGATCGGGGTGTGAATCGGGAGTTCAACAGAGTGTTGATGTACTTAAATTCTATTTGATAGAGCAGCAGTATATCGATGTTAGCCAAAAGTGTCCTCCCAAAATCATACCAAAGGTACATTTTTATATAATATGCCAATCAATGTGGTGCTGCCATATTCAAAGCTTAGATTGGGCTCAAAAAGATTGTGGTCGCCACCTTCAAAGGTTGTAAGTGTAATTACTTGGGCCAGTGGACAACTAGGTCGCGAGGTTTGAAGGTTGTAGCCTCAAGGTTCAAGAAATGTGATCTTGTGGTTTGATTTCACGGAGTACTGGATTCGGATTGCTTTCCAGCGATCGGTCAGAGACATCATCTCAATTGGTTTTCCTCATTGGACTCACCCGGATAAGCTTAAGATTCGACGGTATCAAATCAGGGTGTCTACAGTTGCCCCTCTTTAACATAACTTACTCAACAACGCGTCATGTGAGTTATGTCAAAGATCTAGAGACAACATCCATTTGGTCGAACCTTCAATCTTAGACTACAAAACACACAAGCATTCACATAATGGTGGCCGTACTCGAACTTGCATCAAGCTGCCTACATACCCCTTTGTTACGGATCAGACCAAAACGTAGTTTCAGAACAAATGCGACAAATGCAAAACATGATGCAGACACTAACATGATATAAAAGAAACCCTAAAGGTCGAGTCATGATCTAAAGGAGCACGAAGAAACAACATTTCAAACATCGAGTCAAGATCTAAGAACTTGGCTAGGGTTTAAAAAAATAATCAAAAGGATTGAGTCAAGACTGCAAAAATTATCTTTAAACGAGAGAGTAACACGAATTAATAGGTTGAGTCAAGACCTACAAATTCAGATCGATAACGGGATAAAAATAATTTAAAAAGTCGAGTTAAGACTTTAAAACTATTTTGAGTGGGAGAAAATCACAAATTAATAGGGCGAGTCAAGACCTAGAAATTCAGGACGACAACGGAATAAAAATAATTAAAAAGTCGAGTCAAGACTTTAAAACTAATTTTATCAGGAGAAAACCACAAATTAATTGGTCGAGTCAAGACCTAAAACTTTAGGACAAGAACGAAATAAAAATAATTGCAAAGTCGAGTCAAGACTTTAAAATTAAATTTATAGGGAGAAAACAACAAATTAATATGTCGAGTGAAGACCTAAAAATTCAAGACGAACATAGAATAAAAAAAATTAAAAAGTCGAGTCAAGACTTTAAATTAAATTTATCGAGAGAGAACTACAAATTAATAGGTCGAGTCAAGACTTAAAAATTCGAGACGAGAACGGGATAAAAATAATTAAAAAGTCTAGTCAAGACTTTAAAATTAAATCTAAATCCCCAAAAAGCACCCAAACACACCCTTAAAAGCAAACATAAACCCCAAAACACAATTATTACAAAACACGTGCACCCGCAACAAAGGAACCTTGCGGTCGCATGGTTCGAAGATCTAGGTCGCGATGTGACTGTTGGAGTAGGTTGCAGTAGTGAGCATCTTTGCAACCAAAGGTTACGGTCACCAACATCAAATGTTGCAATCGCAACATTCATGGGCCATAAAATTTCACCAGACGGCGCGAGGCAGTCTCACTTGCACGTCCTCTCTCTCTCTCTCTCTCTCTCTCTCTCTCTCTCTCTCTCTCTCTCAAGACATCTTTAGCTTTTTAGGCTTTCTCGTCCTCATGGCAGGCCACGGACATGGTGATGACATCTTTGGAGCTGGGCGGGGGCCCTATGCTTCTGATAGCACTTCCCTTGGCGCTATTAGAGGTGCCGGCTCCAATGTTCCTATGAGTGGGACTTCTGACCCTTAGCCCTCTACTGCTAGGGGAGCGATAGACATTCTGGCAACCGAGGTTGAGAAGTTCATACTTCGAGTGCTGAGGATCATGAGGCGACAGCACGAGCACAACTGCAGCGCAGGCAGCAGCAGATCAGGCGGCGGCGAATCAAGCAGCTGCTGAGGCTGAGATAGCGGGTTTCCAAGACCCCCATGCTGGTGAGGGAATTCCAGCACCTTTTAACCCACGTCATTATGCACCTGCGCCCCACTATCTGAGGGCGAGTGAGATGAGGAGGTACAAGCCTCCGATTGCTGACGTCACTCCCGACCTTCTTCTTCGCGAGCCCGTTCACCTTTCTCGTCAGAATCACGTGGCAGGTCCACTTTTTTCGTTTTCAATTTAGGATGTTCCGGCATGATTTGTAGCTTTATATTTGAACATAGATGCATGTTTAGGATCCCCTATTACTTGTGCGTGATGTATGTGATTTGAAAGAACTCATAACAAATTGCCCCAGTTAAAATGTAATAACATAATCAATTTAATAAACCTTAATAACAAACGGGACCTTGACATAAATGCAATTCACAACCACGCCATTAATATTCAGAACTAATGGACCTGAACATCAGGCTATGACATTGGACTATGGATCTAACAGAATACCTAAGCAAGTGGAGTTTTCGAAGAAAACAACTAGTGATAGGGTTTAAAACACAAATTCCTGGGAGGCAAGGCTTAAAACATAGGATTCCTAGTGTACCAGGTTTTAAAACATAGGATGCCTAATGAATAGGTCTTAAGGTGCAAGAGGAGCAAGGCTTTAAAACAAACCTAGGGATCGTCTCACGAGCCTAGGACTAGATAACACTTCGCATATTATTAGGGTTTGAAACAGGGTTTGCCTGGCGCACCAGGGCTTAGGGTGCCTAGCTCACTAGGACATGATAGACCTAAGACGCCGTCTGAACTTAGGAATACCTAGATAATGCTTCACATATGACTAGGATTTGGTTTTCTTGGTGCACCAGGGCTTAGCAAACCTAGGGATCGTCTCACAAACCTAAGACCTAAACAACGCTTTATATATGACTAGGGTTTGAAACACGGTTTGCCCGGCACACCATGGTTTAATGTGGCTAGCTCACTAGGGCTTGATAGACCTAAGACACCACTTGGACTTAGGAATACGTAGACAATGCTTTGCATATGACTAGGATTTGATTTGCCTGGTGCAATAGGGATTTGGAAAACTTAAGGATCGTCTCACGAACATAGAACCTAGACAACGCTTCGCTTATGACTAGGATTTGAAATAGGATTTACCAAATGCACCAGGGATTAGGGAACCTAGCTCACTAAGGCTTGATAGACCTAAGAAGCTGTTTGGACTTAGGAATATGTAGATAATACTTCATATATAACTAAAATTTGATTTGTCTAGCGCACCAGGGCTTAGAAAATTTAGGGATCGTCTCACAAGCCTAAGACTTATAAAATGCTTCGCATATGAGTAGGGTTTAAAACAGGGTTTGCCTTGCGCACTAGGGCTTAGGGTGCCTAGCTCACTAGGGCTTGATAGACCTAAGATGCCATCTGGACTTAGGAATACCTAGACAATGCTTTGCATATGACTAGGATTTGAAATAGGGTTTACCTGGCAGACGAGGGCTAATGGTGCTTTGCTCACTAGGGCTTGATAGACCTAAGAAGCCGTCTAGACTTAGGAATACCTAGGCAACGCTTCACATATGACTAGAATTTGATTTTTCTGGCACACTAGGGCTTTAAAAAACCTAGGGATCGTCTCACGAACCTAGGACCTAGAAAACACTTTGCATATGACTAGGATTAAATTTTCTTGGCGCACAAAGGCTTTAGAAAACCTAAAGATCGTCTCATGAGCCTAGAACCTAGACAATGCTTTGCATATGACTAGGGTTTTGCTATCTCTCTTTCTTCATTCTTTTTTTTGCATTCCATTTGATCTGATTGCTTTTATTATAACTAATCTTCTTCTTTTGCTTCTAGAGGCTGGTTAACCTATTCTTGGTTTTGGCAGTTCTAGAGACGTGCTAGAGTGGTATGCCGCTCTTCTTGCCACTAGCCGAGTTTCCATTGACGGTTCTAGACTTGCACGGTTTATATCATTGCTGGGTGAGACTAGCAATGACAAGATTCAAATGACAACATTGGTAGAGAGGTGGTGGGAAACCACCAACACGTTCCATTTCACGACATTTGAGGTGACCTTGACCCCGCTCGACTTCGCCATGCTTACCGGCATCCGGGTTGGCGGCGATTCCATCCCCTTTGATCTTGACATTCCATGATCTGTAGAGGCTCTTACATACTTCCTGGGCACTGTTCCGACCTAGATGGACCAGGGGTGTATCCGATATACCTGGTCTTACTAATATTTTTGTCACTTCCATTGCACAGAGCCCCGCCACTACAAGTGGGTCGCCCGAGCTTTTTTACTGTAGATGTTTGGTGTCTCTTTATTTGCGAACAAGGAGAACACCGTTGATCTTCACTATCTGGGAGCCCTCTTTCACCTGGATCAGGTCACCTCATATGACTGCGGAGGCGCTGCCTTTGCTACCCTCTACGACTCTATGAGGGCGGTGACACGGATACCATAGGAGCTGAGCGTGGCAGGGTACTGGATGATTTGGGAGGTATTTTCTTATCTCTTTATTTTTGTACTTTCATTCATTTATATATTTGTCACCTGTTCTTCTACTGACATCTTCTTTTATAGTTGTGGAGTTACGAGTTCCTCGGGATGCGCATCTCGACGAACTGATATGACGATCCTCTGGTGATCCCTCGCGTTGCTCGGTGGGCCCGGCGGCTAAAGGGGAGAAAGCACGGAGGGAAGAGTTTGGATCGATTTCGCGAGTCTTTGGACTGATTGGCCCCTGACCAAGTAAAACTTTTACCTCATGTTCTCTACTCTACTGCTTTATTTTGATTACTATTTACAACTTTCACTGATCACACTGTTCTCACTATCCACACTATTTACTGTTCTTTGTACTATCCACTATTTACTGCCTTATCACTAATCTGTCACCGATCTATTCTGTTCACTGCTCTATTCATTGCTCTATTCACTGCTTTGTCACTGATCTGTTCTTTGTACTATTCATTATACTGTTTACTACTTGTTGTTCCTTGCACTTACTCTATTTTCCCCCTATTTTCTGACCAAATATCTTCTTTCCTCTACAAGTTCATTGAGATGTTTGGCGGGGGATAGAAGTGAGGGCTAGCGTGGATTTAATGGGACACTGTGCTACTTCTAAGCTACGAGTTCTTCTAGAGGGACCTCTCTATCAGGAGTGGTATCTAGGAGAGAAAGTTGTCCGGTAGTCCCTCGGTTTAGATCACTTCAGGATTCTTGTATCTTCTCCAGCTTCTATGCGCCAAACAAACATTATGAGCGGCCCCGACATTATACCGGAGGTAGTTAGAGTTCCGGTATCTACCCTTCTAGAGTCAATTGGAGATTATATGACGTGGGTGAGAGGACACCTAATGGGGCCGATGGGTCCTTATCTAGTGGCTGCAGGGGATCCCCCGGCTGGACAGGGTGAGAGGCAACGAGGAGCAGCTGCAGCAGATGTGCCGGAGGTAGGAGCTGCTAGAGTAGGAGTTGGTAAAGCAGGAGCTGGGGTTGCTGGTGCAGGAGCAGGGGCTGCGGGAGCCAGAGCTACTGTGGAGGTACTGTGGGCCATTACAGTTCTTATTACAGGATATCCATTTGATATTCCTATTCTAGTTCCTCCAGCCCCGGAGTTCAGAGCAGATCTTGGCTAGGTTTGTTTCCTTTTCACAGCTTTCTTCTTTAACTCTTCTTTATTTCAAGTTGCTCAGTTCTTACTTCTTCTTGACAGGTGGACCAGGCATGAAAGGATCGTCACATGCTCCTGATGAGCGGTATGAGGACCTTGATCCGCCAATAGGAGGCTGCTCTCTATGCAGTTAGGGTTGTCTTTGCTCCCTCAGTCGTTGAGATTGTGAGTATCTCCCAGCTTCCTCTTACTGTCTGTTTCTTTCTTTTCCATATTCTTTTCTCTGTCTTTACCATTATTTTTCTTTCATAGCTACGTGCACCAGTTCGAGGTTAAGACCGTGCCACCCATGCTACTTCTTCCCAGGCCCGTTCCAAAGGATCCTCATCAGCCCAAAGTCTTCCCAGGGTAGTCTCTTCCTCCAGTAGCGATGATGATGGTAGCGATGTTTTAGATGAGCTATTTGACTCTATCGAGGCTGACCCCTCAGATGATAGCCCTTATACTCGTTGAGTCTGCTATAGAGAGAGAGAGAGAGAGAGAGAGAGAGAGAGATCGCCTCCTTCTTTATACTGATTTATTCCACATACATTCTGAAGCATTATGATACATTTGGTACTTTTAGGCCTGCGTGCCCCAATTTTACTTGATGATGGACCAGGGTGCCCCTGCTACACTTTCGATACAGTTGGGAATTTGAGGCTATTTTTATGATTGTGCTTGCATGGCCTTTCTTTCTTATTCATAAATTATCTTGGTTGCATGATATAGATATTGAGTTACTATATGAACTTATGTAAATTTTATTTCTTATTCTTAACAACATGAATGTCTTGTTTAAAAGCAATAAACCAAAGAAAAGAAGTCACATAATATATACGAGACACAAAAAGGGTGTAAAAGGGGTATACCCGCAACCTGTGAAGATTGCGGCTGCAAAGTTAGAACCTTGTGGTCACAAGGAAGTACAAGGGGAAGGACACAATCGTAGGGTTTAGAAGGTTGCAGCCATGTACTGAATGTTGCGATTGTACTTTTGATGTTGCGGTCGCAACTTCCAAGGTTGCGATTGCAAGAATCTCTGGGCTTTTTTGAGCCTTTTTAGCTTCTTTATGCCTTATAAATATGGACTAGGGTCTTTCACTTTCTGTCACTTTCATCAAGATGGCTTCTTTTTATAGCATCCTCTCTGCATGGATAGAAGAGTTTTCTCCCATCAAGCGTCTTAACTCGCATCGTTTGGTATCAACTCTTTATTTTCTTTGATGTCCGTTAAGATCAATGAACCACTACTGAGGGCTGCTGCATAACTATGGGATCCACAATCCCTTGTTTTTCGCTTTGGCGTTGAAGAACTGTGCCCCACTGTGGAAGAGTTTGCTGCTATTCTAGACCTTACCCCGAGGAAGTCTGTCATTGTGCCAACTTTCTTTCTCTTTAATCGTCAACTGATAATATAACTTTTATGGCTTATCTAAGATAGAGGCCTCCCTCTTAACATCCGACGACCTCCTCGATGTTCCTTGGATAATAGACAGATTTCATCTTACCGACGACCTTAGCAATCTTAGCTTTTAGTTACAGCGCCGTCATGCCTTGTGTTTGCGCCTTCTTGCTCTTCACCTCCTGATTTCTTCTAATGGAGGATTCAACTGCTCGCTAGTTGACACCATGGGTCAGATGTGGTTGGAGAAAGACTTTGTCCCGATGGTAGTTGACATCATGGTGTGGCTACCACTTTTGTTGGCAACCCCTTACTTCTTTAGGTAAACTCATGGTCTTCCTTTTTAGTAATTATTTATTAGCATGTCTTTGGTGTTTTGAACCTTTTAAAGTGCCTGCACGCTGCCCCTTGGCCCCTTATAAACATACAACTCTCTTTCATCAAAGGAGGCAGATTAATCACCTCCCACTCGTCTCTTCCACGAGTCTTCGATGATCAATTCATCCAGTCCCCAATCCTCAAACATGGTTTGCTTCCACAAAAATTTAACCAACTATAGAACTTCTCTCAACAGGGAACACACAATGCATAGCATCACCAGTCAACACCCAAAAGAATTGTATTACTTCCTTGTAGACTAATCACCTCCCACTTGCCTCTTCCATGTGTCTTCGATGATCAGCTCATCCCCTTCCCGAGCTTTTGTTGGGGGCCTTCCTGTTGCGCCCTAAAGTGGGCCAATTTCACCCTAACTCAACCATCACGGGTGCATTCATGCTAGTTCGTAGGTCGTGGGTATCCAAAATCCACTGCTTGTATTTTATTGTGTACTTTGATGTCTTCCAAGTTTGCTCTTTTGGTCCTCCATTTGGCCTCTTATGCCTCCTCATCTAGTTCAAGCTCGGGCTCCTAAGGCCCATCATCATGTCCTCTGTAGTCGCTCGCATCCTCTTCTACTCCTTTACCTAATTCAGGCTCGGGTGTCAAAGGTTCGTCATTATATCTTCTTCTACCCCTTCATCTAGCTTAGGTTCGGTTGTCGAAGGTCCACTTTCATGTCCCCTTCTACCTTTTCATCTAGTTCAGGTTCAGGCTTCAAGGGCCCATCATTATATCCTCCGTCCATCTAGTAATTCTCAACGGCCATTTTTGCAGAACTGACCATGCGCTCGTACTCACTCACCCCACTCGGTTTTTACCACTCTTCTCTCCTTTTGCTTTATTTCCCTCAGTTTTTACCGCTCTGCTCTCCTTTTTTTATTTCTTGCTTCATTTCTTTCACACATCTCTCCCTTTACTATTTCTCTCGGCTTTTACTTGTAAAACTCTTTTGCAGATCTGGCTGATGGAGAAGGTGAACCTTATGCAGAAATAGGTCACAGATAGGTACAATGCTGTGACCTTCGTCTATCATCCTTACTATTCGGTATGCATTACTTAAACAGCTTGGAGGTAGTAACTTTCCTCTATGACGGGAACAGACATTACTTGGTAGTGCTCTTGGTGGTGAATCCTCACTATGACCTTGACCACTATGGATCATCCTAGTGTGTTGCTGATCGGCCTGCGACTGTCCACTTTCTACTATAAGCATCGGATCATGAGGAAGTTTGGTCGTAGTCAGATCATATTCCGTGGCGTTCGGGGTCGAATGTACTCGTCTTCCCTTCAAGCCCCATTTTGGCAAAATATTAGGAAGCTTAGCCATTTCGTTCACTAATGGAGATGCAAAAACTGCAGTACCCGGAGCTTCCTGATGAGTATAAAGCATGGTTGATTCAGGATAGAGAGAAAAGAGACAAAGAGGAAGGAAAACAAGAGTCAAAGAGGAGGAAGATTTGAGGGACCTACTTTGCTTTTCAAGATTTCATGGATTTCTTTTGTTTTTGTTTTTTTTTGTTTTTAGACTTTGGGACTTGTGCGCACGCTCTATTTCCAAAACTTAGTATTTGATGCTGAAATAAAATATTTCACTTTTATCTTGAAAATGTTCCAAATTATTTAAAATTTTTTGATTTTTGCAATGTGATTGACTTTATTATCAAAATTCAAAGACAAACTTGCATTGACCTTTACTTAGATTCAAAGATGGCTAATACAAAGAAAATGGCCAGACTTCTTGAAAGAAGCTGCCTATGTATCCCAAGAAAGTGGAATCAGGCCATGACGTAGTTTGAACTCGGTTCATTCTCAAGTATTCATACTCTCCTTTTATGATGTCTTAACTTTTGTCAAAGTCGCCCTTTCTGATTTTCAATCCAGCGAGCTTTTATTTTATTTATTTTTCTCTTAAGGATGGTACTTTTTGAGCTGGTCCAAGTTTATCAGAGTGGAAAATGTATTACCATATAGATCCATGACAATTACTGCACCACCGGTTATAATGGTCTTGATTAGAAACGGCCTAGACCAATTTGGCTTGAACATGCCCCTTCGATCAAAAGCGGGAGCCCCTATTTTCTTATGAACCAAGTCACCTTTTCTTAGATCCCTGGTCTTAACCTTTTTGTTGAATGCTCTTGCTATCTTTCTTTGGTACCCTTGTATATGAAATAAAGCCCGCAGCCTTCGTTCGTCAAACAAGAGTAGCTCCTCCATCCGATTTCTCTACGATTTTGCTTCTAGGATGTTGGCCTCGGTCACTACTCTTAGTGAAGCGATTTTGACTTCAATGGGAAGCACAACTTCCATCCCATATACTAATGAGTAAGGTGTGGTTCCTGTTGAAGCTCTACTCGACGTTCTATATCCACACAGTGCAAATGGTAAATGCTCTAGCCAATATTTGTGTGAGCTAATCATCTTTTGCAGAATCTTCTTTACATTCTTGTTTACTGCTTCGATTGCCCCGTTGGTTTGTGGCCGGTACGGTGATGACTTGTGGGGCTACTATCTGATATTCGTCAAAAAGATCCAAGACCTTACCTTGAAAGTGCTAACCGTTGTATGAGATAACCTCGTGAGGAACCTCGTATCGACAAATGATATTCTGCTTGATGAACTTGGCGACATGGGAAGCTTTCAGCACTAAGTAAGAGGCGACTTCTACACACTTAGTGAAATAGTCGATTGCCACCAGAATGATTCATGCCCATTCGAAGCCTTTGGTGTTATTTTTCCAATCACATTAATGCCCCGTACTAAAAAATGCCATGGCAACGTTAAGCTATACAGCTAGGATGGGGGAACATGCATAAGGTTTGCATGAATCTAACACTTGTGACACCTTCGTATAAATTGCATACAATTCGCCTCCATCGTCATCCAAAAAAACCCTTGTCGTAATATCTTCTTAGCTAACATATTCCCACTCATGTAAGGCCCGCAGACCCCGCATGTATTTCCTTCATCAATTCTCGGCCTTCTTCACTACTCACACATAGCTTGTTGATCCCAAAATGCCCTCGTTTATACAACTTTCCCCTCATAAATGACAAGTTGTGCAGATAATCTCCTTATAGCACTTTTGTCCCTTTTGCTAGCAAACTTGGGGTATTCTCCCTTCTTTACAAAGTTCTGAATGTCGAAGTACCAAGGGAGCTCGTCAGTGCTTTCTTCGATTGCTTCTCTCATCTCAAATGCCACCTTTCTCTTCTGCTCAATTATTAATGGCCTCATCCTAACTCTAGATGGTATGTCAATCATTGATGCCAGAGTAGCCAAGGCGTCGGCGAACTTATTCTGTAATCTCGGAACATGGGTGAAAACTACTGAATCAAGGCATGGTATTAACTTCTCTAGCTCTTGATGTAGAGAATTAGAGTCACATCCTTGACTTTCCATTCTCCCCTGGCTTGTGAAATCACTAATGAAATCACTAATGCGGAATCCCCGATGACTTCTAATTTCTTTGCCCCTAGTTCTAGGGCTACCTCTAAACTAGCTAACTATGCTTCATACTCAACTAAGTTGTTGGTAACTTCAAAGTTGAGCTTCAGAGACAGGGGAACATGTGATTCATTAGGGGTGAGCAAAAGAACCCCTATTCCATAACCATACTAATTAGATACACCACCAAAATACATAGTTCATTTTTCATCCTTGACTCCCATGAGCTACTCATTGGGAAACTGGAACTCGACATCTTCATCTCATTCAATCAGTTGATCTTCCAGAAACTCTGCCACCGTTTTGCCCTTTACTAACTTTCTGGTGACGTACATGAGATCAAACTCTGACAGTAGTAACAACAATCAAGCCAGTCTTCTTGTTAGTGGCGGCTTCTCGAACAAATAATTTAACAGATCCATCTGGGAGAATACATTCACTGTGAAAGACAGCATATAGTGCCTTAGTTTTCTAGAGGCCCAAACCAAAGCCTAACATGTCTTCTCCAGCAACGTATATCGTACCTCGCATCTAGTCATCTTCTTGCTTAAGTAATAGACTGCCTTATTAGTTCCAGTTTCTCCCTCTTGTGACAGCACGCATTCCATAACCGATTCAGTCACTGACAAATACAAAACTAGTGGCCTATCAGGCTCGAGAGGAGCCAGAATAGGTGGATTTTGCAAGTATTGACGTACAGCTTCGAAGGCATCTTGGCATTTTTAATCCCATTCGAACTTAACCCATTTCTTTAGCAAACGAAACAATAGCTCACATGTGGTTGTCAGCTTGGCTATCAATCGACTGATGAACTATATCTTGCCCAGAAAACCCCAGCCTTCCTACTCGATCTTTGGACGAGGCATTTTCATGATAGCTTCAATTTTTGACGGGTTGACCTTAATGCCCCGTTGAGTAATCATAAATCCGAGCATCTTGCCTACCGTGACTCTGAAGGCAAACTTCTGTGGGTTGAGCCGCATATTGTACTTTCTGATCCTTTTAAATAACTTCTGTAGTGCTACGATATGGCCATCTCGATCATTGGACTTCACTATCGTATCATCTACATACTCCTCAACTTCCTTATGTATCATATCGTGTAGTAAGGTGGTTGTAGCCCTCTAATAGGCTACCCTTGCATTCTTGAAACCAAATGGCATGCAGGGTTTAGTCTGGTCAAAGCTTATAAGCTTCCTTAAGGGGGTATCATTAATCCCGATCATTCGAGACGTGAATTCCTTCAATAATTAATATTCACCATATAAATAATACCGTTATCCAACTCACCAAGAATATAGATCCATATAAGATCGCACCCTCTAATTAATCAAAATAATAAATATTAAATATACGCAAATCAATAATTATTTCAAGATTAAGAGCATAAGCATTCTTCATAATAACATTGGATTGTGAATTAATTTATATAGTCTATATAAAATTAATTACCCTAATGTGTCCCATTCAATACGCAAGAAGTGTACTAATACAGAGAGTCGGAACAATAGACGACGCTATTATCTGTTCTCTATAACCAAGACATATCTACTAAAACTTTGTGCTACAGTCGTACTGATGGTACATCCAATTTTATCTAAACAATGAACATAAAACTTATATTCTGCAAGAACCTAAAATCTGATATTCTGTGTGCAAGCCATACTCTATACGCTAAATTAAATACTGTACAAATAAAAGACATCCATGCATAACATTAAGAAAATGATATTACATGCATTGCTTATTAAGATTTTCATAAAATGAAAATTTAATTTTATTAAAATTAAATTAAATACTAAAAATATAATTTTCAGTATACAACCCTAACAGAAGCCATAACACATTCACATATTGAATGGTTCTCCCTCATAAGACTTGTTCTTTGGCATCAAGGATTCTCACCGGTGTCTCCTCATAGGTAACGTCATCCTCTACCCTCAGCTCCGTCCAATCCAAAATATGAGATGGGTTCGGCTCATACTACTCAACATAAATACATGGGAAACGTTGTGCACAGAGGCTAGCTGTGATGGCAGGGCTAGGCAGTAGGCCACCTCTCCAATCCTATCAAGGATCTCAAACGGCTCGATAAAACGCGGCAATAACTTCCCACTCTTACCAAATCTCATTAAACTTTTTAGAGGTGCGACCTTTAAGAACACGTGGTCTCCCACCTCGAACGCTGCCGGTCTCCTTATCTTATCTACATAACTCTTTTGACGATTTTGGCCAATCACTAAATGCTTACGGATCGCGATGATTTTTTCTGTGGTTTCGCGCATAAGTTCGGGCCCTAACACGATTGTATCACCAACGTCGGTCCAAGAAATGGGTGACCTGCAAGGTCTACCATACAATGTCTCGTAAGGCGTCATCTCAATGCTCGATTGATAACTGCTGTTGTAGACAAACTCTATTAACGGTAAATGGACATCCTATGACCCACAAAAACTTAGAACACACCCTTGTAACATATCCTCGAGTATCTGAATGGTGCGCTCCGACTGACCATCTATCTGGGGATGAAATGCAGCACTAAGAAGTAAGCTCGTCCCCATAGCTAACTGCAAAATCTACCAAAAAAAAACGTGACGTGAAACAAGGATCTCGGTCGAAAATAACAAAAATCGACACTCCGTGGAGTCTAACAATCTCACTCACATAAAGCTTGCTGAGCTTGTTGACCGAATCTGTCATACAAATAGGAAGGAAATGTGCGAACTTAGTCAACCTGTCAACCACAACCCAAACAGCATCACGTCCCCTCGGCGACCTTAGAAGGCTCAAAACAAAATCCATGGTGATGTTCTCCCATTTCCATTCTAACACTAGCAATGGTTGCAACAGACCAACTGGTTTTTGATGCTCGGCCTTCACTTTTTGGCAAGTAAGGCAACGTGAGATGAAAAGTGCTATGTCTTTTTTATAGCCCTTCACCAAAACTGCCTACGTAAGTCATGATACATCTTGGTGCCACCTAGATGCACCGCTAAGCGTGAGTGATGAAACTGACGAAGCACGCATCCATAACACACTTCCGGCACAAAAATTCTCCCCGCAAATCTCAATATCTGATCAGAGTGGATAGCCCATTCCTTGGCATCCTCGCCACTCAAGACTCGCTCCTGAAACATCAAACTCTCTACATCTGACCGTTGTGCCTCAACAACACGATGAACGAGAGTAGGCTAAGAAACCACCGTGAATAAGGTAACACACTCATCGGACTTTCCCAAACGAAGGTCATACTCTCTGACAACCCCGAGCATACTCCACTCCCTAACGGCCAAGCGAGCTAACGCGCTCAAAGACTTCTAACTAAGGGTGCCGACCACCACATAGGCCTTACCCGGATGATACTATAGATCAAAATCATAATCTCTCAAAAACTCTATCCACATAGGCATTCGTCATCCTTTTTCTTTTCTTTTCTTTTAATATTAGCTCAGTATTTATTCATTAGCCTTTACTTTTCATTTTTTTTCTTTTCTTTTCTTGTAGTGTAGCTTTATTTTTTTTCCCTTATAATGTAGTCTTAGTTTTCTTTCTAATGTTCCATTTCTTTCTTTTTTTTTCTTTTTTCTTTTCTATAGTTTTATTTCCTTTTTATAGTACTTATCTTATTTTTTTCCGTTTATTTCGTTAAATTCAAAAAATCATAAAACTTTTTAAAGCTAATTCTCATTCTTTAATTGTAATTTTTTTCTTTTCCTTCGTTTCCTTTTATTTTTATCTCTTTAAAAAACGTAAATAGTTAAAAAAAATTTATTAATAACATTTTTTGACCTTTTAATTTTTAGCATAATTCTTCTTTTGTGAACTTTTTCTTTTAAATCCTTAAATTCTCTTTTACCATAAAACTTTTATTTTATATTTCTTTATTAGTAAACTTTTTTAAAGATTTTGCCTAATATTTCTTTTATTAAAAATTCATCATGTTAAATGCTAACATAGTTTATTTTGATAACATACATGTTTTAGTTCCTTTATTTGAAACTATGTTTAGGATTGTTTAACTTATTTTTTGTTAACAATCCATGTTTAAGTAGCATGTTTTACTCTTTTATGCAAATCATGATAGTTTAGTTTATTTTGATAAAAATTGCACGTGGGAGTGTTCCGTGTATCTTTTAGCTAGAAATTGCATGCCATAGGATTTAGGATTTTATCCCTTTATTTGTTTTGATTTGGAGTGCTCATATGTTATGTATTTTTCATATTTGATTTTGGATGTTTTCTCTTTACATCTACTTTCTTTATTTGCATGCATTTAAAAAATCATATTGAAAAACCAATGATGATTAGTAGAGGCCAACCTTACGGTTAAGCGGACGGAGTGCTTAACACCTACTCCAATTCGTACCTTAGCCCCCAAACTTTTTTTTTTCTAGTTAAATATTTTAAAGATCAGTGGTCATTTTTTATTTTTCTAAGTTTTTCTCAAAAACTAAGTGGCGACTCTATTTTTAACAAAAAAAAAGTTTTCAAAATTTGGCCTTCAAGGTGTTAAAATATTTTTCAAACATTTTTTGAATTCCAAATTTTGGACCATTTCCAAAATGGACCCCAAAATCCCAGCGCCACACCACCACGAATCGATCAAGGTAAGGGTGAAAGAAACAATCATAAGGTCCACGAAAGTTATCGGTGCGTTGGTCAAACCAAAAGGCATGACTAGAAACTTAAAATGACCATAATGGGTACGAAAGGATGTCTTAGGAATGTTCTCCTCCTTGACTCGCAACTGATGATAACTCGATCTTAAGTCGATATTCAAAAAACAACATGACCCTTTCAATTGGTCGAACAAATCGTCAATACGAGGCATAGGGTACTTATTTTTTATGGTCACGTGGTTCAACTTACGATAATCTATACAGAGGCGCAACGATCCATCTTTCTTCTTCGTAAACAATGCCAGAGCTTCCCAAGGAGACACATTAGGGAGGATAAACCCCTTATCCAACAACTCCTGAACCTGCTCCTTCAACTCTATCAACTCAGCTGGTACAAAATGACATAAAGGCATAGAAATGGGGTGGTCCCGGGATGAAGTCTATGGAAAACTCAACTTTTTGCCCTGGAGGAAGCGCAAACGGGTTGCCTGAACACATGTATTGAAACTCACAAACAACAGGATGAAACTCTCCCCGAGTAGAATCAATCTCACTCATTGACAAAGTAGATGAAAGGAGGCTAAGGCTATCACGACTCTGCGATCTAAGAGATCTAAGAGCTAAACCATTCTTTTGGTCACCCATAAGATAAAAGAAATCTCCCCCCAATGTGCAAACAAACACTCGCTGCCAATCACATTCAATGAAGCCGTGAAAGGTGGTCAAGCAATCTATTCCCAAGATGATATTGAACGAGGTCATATCGAGCACTATAAAATCAATTACCAAGTGGTGGTCAGAAATCTCCATCTCACAAGCTCTACAAACGCGTCTCAACACGATAGTCTCACCCATCAGCGTCTCTATACATAAGGCACTACCTAACACGTCTACCTCTAACCCCAACGCTGATGTGAATGGGGATGAGATGAAAGGATGCAATGCTCTGGTGTCAATGAGACCACTAGCCCATGAATGGTACACTAAGAAGGTACCTCGTATGATCGAAGGACTTGCTGCAGTATTCGACACGGCAGGTGCCACTGATGTACTAGGCTCCGCAAAAGCATACACTTGCCCTTGGTTCCCCTAATTTTGTTCACCGCTGCCTCGGACCCCCGGTTGCCTCACTGACTGAGCAGGGGTAGCTCCTCCTACTGTCTTTACTGATTGCACCCCTAAATGCTACTGCGACTGGCTTTAACCCTATTGCCCATGCGATTCCTATCCCTGATGTGCTCTAATAGCACCCTGAACACTCCTTCCCTGAGGTAATCTCGTCATAGGTGACCCATTTGGCAACATTGGAAACATAAAAATGGGGTCCTCCCCTGAGTCGGACTCTGTTGCTATTGTTGTCCTCTCTGCATACAATCCCTAGCACAGTGCCCTAGATGCTTGCACGTGTAGCATACCATCTCTTGACGCTCAAATCGCCCAGATGAACCCATAGATGGTACAGGTGTCGACCATAGCTGAGGCTGAGATCCTATGGGATAAGGACTCGATCCCCCTAATTTCTTCCTCTTCACCTGGCACCCTTCAAACTAAGCACCAGAAGCCCCCTGGTGAGACTTGCTCTCCTTTATCTTTTGGCTCTCTGCCATTGCATTCTCAACCCTGAAAATATCCTCCACAAACTCTGTGTAGAACCAAAAATGCAACTCCATGGAGTTTCCATTGCATTCTCAATCATATCATTGATTGAGGGTTGAAGACCCCTTTCAAATTGCTTAGTGTGCAACTCCTCCGTTGACACCATCTCAGGTGTGAACCACGACAAATTCGTGAGCTTGGCCTCAAATTGGACCACGAAAAAACGTGACGTGAAACAAGGATCTCGGTCGAAAATGATGAAAATTGGCACTCCATGGAGTCTAACAATCTCACTCACATAAAGCTTGCTAAGCTTGTCGAGCGAATCTGACATACGGATAGGAAGGAAATGTGCGAACTTAGTCAACTTGTCAACCACAACCCAAATGGCGTCACGTCCCCTCGACGACCTTAGAAGGCTAAAAACGAAATCCATGGTGATGTTCTTCCATTTCCATTCTAACACTAGCAATGGTTGCAACTGACCAACTGGTTTTTGATACTCGGCCTTCACTTATTGGCAAGTAAGGCAACATGAGATGAAAAGTACAATGTCTGTTTTATAGCCCTCCACCAAAACTGCCTACGTATGTCATGATACATCTTGGTGCCACCTAGATGCACCGCTAAGCGTGAGTGATGAAACGGACGAAGCATGTCTCCATAACACACATTCGGCACAAAGATTCTCCCTGAAAATCTCAATAGCTGATCAGAGTGGATAGCCCATTCCATAGCATCCTCGCCAATCTAGACTCGCTCCCGAAACATCAAACTCTCTACATCTGACCGTTGTCCCTCAACAACGCGATGAACGAGGGTAGGATGAGAAACCACCGTGAATAAGGTAACACACTCATCGGACTTTCCCAAGCGAAGGTCATACTCTCTGACCTCCCCGAGCATACTCCACTCCTAACGGCCAAGCGAGCTAACGCGCTCAAAGACTTCTAACTAAGGGCGCTGACCACTACATAGGCCTTACCCGGATGATACTGTTGATCAAAATCATAATCTCTCAAGAACTCTATCCATCTCCTATGGTGCAAATTCAGATCCTTCTATGAAAACAAGTACTTCAAACTCTTATGGTCCGAGAACACTTCAAAACGTTCTCCACACAGGTAGTATCTCCAGATCTTTAGAGCAAAGACTACTGCCGCGAGTTCCAGATCATGTGTAGAGTATTTCTTCTAATGAACCTTCAATTGCCTCGATCTTGCCTCGATCTATAGGCCACCACCTTACCCAATTGCATCAACACGTAACCCAAGCCCCCGTGCGACGTATCGCAATAAACGGCATAGCCAAGTCTTCTCTATAGTACGATTAGAATGGGTACACTGGTCAACCTTGTCTTCAATGTCTGGAAGGTGAGCTCACAACTGTCGTTCCACACGAACTTGATTCCCATCCATGTAAAGCGTGCCATAGGCGCTGCAAGCCTAGAGAAGTCTTTCACAAACCGACAATAGTAACCCGCTAACCCCAAGAAACTCCAAATCTCGAATACATTTTTTAATCTTGCCCATTCCATCATGGCTTCGATCTTGGATGAATCCACTGCCACTCCATCCCCTGAAATTATATCTCCTAAAAACTTCTCCTCCGGCAACCAAAACTCACACTTGTTGTACTTGGAATATAATCGATGTTCCCGCAACAACTGTAAGGCAATTAGAAGATGCTCATCGTGCTCATCTTTTGATGATGAGTAAAACAAGATGTCGTCCATGAAAACCACCTATAGACACCCCAATTTGACCCCGCCTAATCTTAAGGTGAATCCGATGATGAAAACAGCTAGAATAGTGCTTCAGTTCGGTCCTCAGGAAGTGATCTAAGCGCGATATTGAAACCCAGAACCTTCAAATCAATGAAATTTTGTTAAAACATCGATAACTTGCTTTCCAAGTCAATCCAACTTGGCGACCGCCAACTTTCATTATGGCAACCGTCAATAGAACCTCTTGGAAACCCTAGCCAAAAGTGGTGACCGCAACATTCAACCTGGCGACCGCCAACTTGCATTGTGGTGACCGCCAATAGAACCTTGTAGAACCTCTTTTAGACATGGCGACCGCCACCTCCAACCTGAAGACCGCCAACTCCAAATGACCTGACGTGTCTCAAAACGTAGTAATACCTCATTAGTTGAAGAATTATATAAATACCATACCCCTTGTACGTTTTCAAAGAAAAAAAATTATTGAGAGGTTTAGTGAGAGAAGCTCCGTCAAGTTGCCGAGCAATTCTGAGTCCACACGTCGAAACCCTGCCAAAATACCGAGATTCGAACCTCCAACACCTACATTGAAAGCCTTGCTTGAATTACCACCTGAGAATTGGACCATTGAAGCACATTCCCCCAACTTGAGGATTCCTAAGAAATTCAGGTATTTTGTTTGGGTCTCCGACCTTCTAACTCCATTCCCTCTCTTTTGGAGTGATCGGGTTAAATTCGAAATTCAATTCATGCATTTCATTCATTTATGTAGTTAAAGTTGTTTGTTGTTTACATTGCCTCATGTAATTTAATTAATTTCTTAACTACACTTTCACACTAAGTATATTGTTATTTTTCATTAATTCATTAAATAGTGCTAATATGTTTTGGCAATTACAACTAATCGATATTATTAATTGTTATAGCTATACACTTACACATACATGTGAATATAGTTGCCAATACTATATTTATATTTGACAATTAAATAGTTATATTTTGGTTCCTTTTTATTTTTCTAGTATTAGTTTGATTTTATATTCCATTGCTTTCTTTTTCTTTTCCCTTTTCTTCTAATGTAGCTTAATTTTTTTTATTAACATTAGTTTAATTTTCTAGCATTCGTTATCCTTTTTCTTTTCTTTTATTTTAATATTAGCTAAGTGTTTCTTCATTAATCTTTACTTTTCATTTTTTTTTCTTTTCTTTTCTTGTATTGTAATTTTATTTCTTTTCCTTATAATGTAGTCTTAGTTTTCTTTCTAATGTTCCATTTCTTATTTTTCTTATCTTTTTTCTTTTCTATAGTTTCATTTTCTTTTCATAGTACTTATCTTATTTTTCTTTTCTCTTATTTCGTTAAATTCAAAAAATCATAAAAGTCTTTTAAGCTAATTCTCATTCTTTGATTGTAATTTTTTTTTCATTTATATTCTTTTCCTTTGTTTCCTTTTATTTTTATCTCTTTAAAAACCGTAAGTAGTTAAATTTTCTTTTATTAATAACATTTTTTAACCTTTTTATTTTTAGCATAATTCTTCTTTTGTGAACTTTTTCTTTTAAATCCTTAAATTCTCTTTTACCATAAAACTTTTATTTTATATTTCTTTTATTAAAAGTTCATCATGTTAAATGTTAACATTGTTTATTTTGATAACATACATATTTTAGTTCCTTTATTTGAAACCATGTTTAGGACTGTTTAACTTATTTTTTGTTAGCAATCCATGTTTAGGTAGCATGGTTTACTCTTTTATGCAAATCATGATAGTTTAGTTTATTTTGATGAAAACTGCATGTGGGAGTATTCCATGTATCCTTCAGCTAGAAATTGCATGCCATGGGATTTAGGATTTTATCCCTTTATTTGTTTTGATTTGGAGTGCTCATGTGTTATGTATTTTTCATATTTAATTTTGGATGTTTTCTCTTTACCTCTACTTTCTTTATTTGCATGTATTTGAAAAATCATATTGAAGAACCAATGATGATTAGTAGATACCAACCTTACGGTTGAGCGGACGGGGTGCTTAACACGTTCTCCAGTTCGTACCTTAACCCTCAAATCTTTTTTTTTCTGGTTAAATATTTTAAAGATCTGTGGTCATTTTTTATTTTTCTAAGTTTTTCTCAAAAATTAAGTGGCGACTCTATTTTATTCAAAAAAGGAGTTTTCAAAATTTGGCCTTCAAGGTGTTAAAATAATTTTCAAATATCTTTTGAATCCCAAATTTTCGACCATTTCCAAAATGGACCCCAAAATCCCAGCGCCACACCACCACGAATCGATCAAGGTAAGGGTGAAAGATACGATCATAAGGTCTATGAACGCTGTCGGTGCGTTAGTCAAACCAAAAGGCATGACTAGAAACTTAAAATGACCATAATGGGTACGAAAGGCTTTCTTGGGAATGCCCTCCTCCTTGACTCCCAACTGATGATAACCCGATCTTAAGTCGATATTCAAAAAATAGCATGACCCTTTCAATTCGTCGAACAAATCGTCAATACGAGGCATAGGGTACTTATTTTTTACGGTCACGTGGTTCAACTTACGATAATCTATACAGAGGCGCAACGATCCATCTTTCTTCTTTGCAAACAATGTAAGAGCTTCCCAAGGAGACACACTAAGGAGAATAAACCCCTTGTCCAACAACTCCTAAACCTGCTCCTTCAACTCTATCAACTCAGCTGGTACAAAACGATATAAAGGCCTAGAAATGGGGTGGTCCCCGGGATGAAGTCTTTGGAAAACTCAACTTTCTGCCGTGGAGGAAGCTCAAACAGGTTTCCTGAACACATGTATAGAAACTCACAAACAATAGGATGAAACTCCCCCCGAGTAGAATCAATCTCACTCACTGACAAAGTAGATAAAAGGAGGCTAAGGCTATCACGACTTTGCGATCTAAGAGATCTAGGAGCTAAACCAATGTTCCGATCACCCACAAGATAAAAAAAATCTCCCCCCAGTGTGCAAACAAACACTCATCGCCGATCACAATCAACGAAGTCGCGAAAGGTGGTCAAGAAATCTATTCCCAAGATGATATTGAACGAGGTCATATCGAGCACGATAAAATCAATTACCAAGTGGTGGTCGGCAATCTCCATCTCACAAGCTCCACAAACACGTCTCAACACGATAGTCTCACCCATCGGCGTCTCTATATATAAGGCACTACCTATCACGTCTACCTCTAACCCCAATGCTGATGTGAATGCGGATGAGATGAAAAGATGCAATGCTCCGGTGTGATTGAGACCACTAGCCCATGAATGGTACACTAAGAAGGTACCTCGTATGATTGAAGGACTTGCTGCAGTATTCGACACGGCAGGTGCCACTGATGTACTGGGATCCGTAAAAGCATACACTTGCCCTTGGTTCCCCTGATTTTGTCCACCGCTGCCTCTGACCCCCGGTTGCCTCACTGACTGAGCAGGGGTAGCTCCTCCTACTATCTTTACTGATTGCACCCCTAAATGCTACTGCGACTTACTATCACCCTATCGCCCCTGCGATTCCTGTCCCTGATGTGCTCTAGTAGCGCCCTGAACACTCCTTCCCTGAAGTAATCTCGTCGTAGGTGACCCATTTGGCGACATTGGAAACATAAAAATGGGGTCCTCCCCTAAGTCAGACTCTGGTGCTGTTGTTGTCCTCTCTGCGTACAATCCCTAGCACAGTGCCCTGGATGCTTACACGCGTAGCATACCATCTCTTGACGCTCAGAACGCCCAGATGAACCCATAGATGGTACAGGTGTCGACCATAGCTGAGGCTGAGATCCCATGGGATAAGGACTCGACCCCCCTAATTTCTTTCTCTTCACCTGGCGCCCTTCAGACTGAGCACCAGAAGCCCCCCGGTGAGACTTGCTCTCTTTAATCTTTTGGCTCTTAGCCATTGCATTCTCAACCCTAATAATGTCCTCCACAAACTCTGTGTAGAACCAAAAACCTAATGCTACAATCATATCATTGATTGAGGGTCGAAGACCCCTTTTAAATTGCTTAGTGCGCAACTCCTCCGTTCACACCATCTCAGGTGCAAACCACGACAGATTCGTGAGCTTGGCCTCATATTGGACCACGATAAGGTCCCCCTGAATAAGGGAGAGAAACTCCTTCCGATACGTGTCTCTAGATGAACCCAAAAAATACATTTCTAAAAAGACCCTAGTAAAAGAAATCCATATGTTATCCACGGCGGTCTTAGCAAACTTCTACCACTCTCTCACATCCTCTTGAAGTTGGAACCCCGCCAACCTAACACGCAACTCATCCTCCCCGATCTCTAGTGTGTTTAAGATTGTCGTGGTCACTTCCAACCACTCGGTAGCGACCTTGGGGTCCTGTTCCCCAGGGAAGGTTGGAGGATCCAACCGTCGAAATTCTCTCATTACCATAGAGGCCCTTGGCTTAGGAGCCCTTGCTCCAGCCCTAGTCACCTTGGCCATCACTCTCATCGTAGCAAGCATCTTCTGAACAACATCAACACCATCCACTTGTTACTACAGGGCATGAACGTCCCTTCTTCTAGAACCTGGGCATACACACGACCTCAACCACAGCCTCGACCTGTACCACGTCTCGGCAATATCACTCTAAGAATAAGAAGGAATAGGGAGAGATATCAAAAACAAAGCTTACAACAACTTATCCCTCACGAATAATACCGCCCCTCAACAAGATACCACATAACACGTATCGTAGTATTAACACTCCTTATGCAACACATAATGAGGAGAACTAATCGGAATGACACGTCAATCCGACTAACTCATTTGGATTTCTGATTAGAACAGACATTGGCCAAACACCTCTCTAACTTGAACCCCAAACTAGTCGATCGATCGCCCAAAGGCAAGACACATCAACTTAAGAGTCCAACTTCCATGCCTAAATACCACGTAGCAAGCCAATGTCAAGTTACGCTCAAAATATTTAATGCTAGCACACCAAGTCATGAATGTCACACATCAATGTGAACTCTTACGGAATGGATCAATCACTCCCACGATTTCTAGTTATTTGTACCTAAAGCAATGATACCAATCTATAACGCCCCAATTTTGAAATAATAAAACCCTAGTAAAAAAATTAGAAAATACAAGAAAAGTGACCATTTCTTTTTGTAAAGGACTCCTGAAAGCAGTCAATTGATACCACAAAGTATAACCCAAAAACATTTAAGAAGAATCTCGCTTGGAAACAAAATTTCAATAAAACGCCACCCAGCAAAGTCTGCTCGAGCGGGCTTCTCACCGCTCGAGCGGTGGGGTACCCGAGAGTTCACTGTCCAAAAACTGTAAAAAAAAATTTAAGTCTTAGAAAAATCACCCATTTTTCCTCATCGTTTGAACATGATTTTAGATAGGCAAACTTGAAAAGAAAATCATCCCTTTGAGAATAAAACAATCACCTTTCAACCCAAGAACCCAAAATCGAAATTCAATATCAAGATACATCATTTAAAGATTAAATCTTTCAACCTAACAAATGAATAAAACATCTTTACATGCATACATAACATGAATATACGATCTTAGGGCCTTACAACACGGGCGTTCTAACCCAAAATACAGCAATCAAAGTACTTCAAAAGAAAACAAGAATTACATCTTTACAATTTTATTTCTCAAAAGATAATACGAATGAGAGTGTAATCCTTTAAACTACTCAAAAGGGTCCATCGACCATTCGTCTTACTCCCAAACTTTCTTCCCGCCAACACCTGAAATGTTGTTAAACAACATAAGCCGAAACTCGTAGGAAAAAGACCAAAAATGAACATATGCATGATATGTGAATTTGGTTTTACGGGATGCACACATAAGTTTATCCAAAACCAATATCATTTGTCTCAAGTCAAATTCCCAATACATAACTAAGTTTTAAACAAAAAGTTATTGTTTAATGCTCCATAGTTAAAGTTAAATTAACCATTATAACTAACCCTCTCAACATTTTCAAACCAACCCAACGCATTCTTGTATCCCATCATTTTATCCATTCATCTAATTAAGGTTTTACCAACCCAATTTATTCATCAATTCAATCAAGTACCAAAGCCGAGCGGCACCTACAGACTCTGGCATATTTATCACCACCGGGATACGCAAAGTTTGAGGAATAAATAGCCATTTTATAGCATGACACGGAGAGCACATATTTTAGTTTTTTTAGAAAACATCGATGAGTGGTCCATCCAAAAGCACGCTTTTACGAGAATTAATCCAAAGGAAGGGCCTACCTTACCTTGCGCAAGTTTTCGGTCTTTTACTAAGGACCAACTTGTGCCCAAACTTAATCATTCAGTTTCATCACCCGGTACTTTAATTATTCAATTGTTTCATTTCATTAACAATCACAACGAGTCCACCTATCAACCTGGTTCTTCTCACCAAAACCCATATCACTATGGTTCGAAACCCAACCACCACATGTGTTTTTTGATTTTACATTAAAACCCCCCAACTTTAACACCCGACATTGTCATGTGCCACATAAATTCATGGAATGTATATGTAATAGGTTATTACAACCCTTAATTCAACCAATAATCACATCAATTTCAACATATGGGTCCCTTAACCCAAAAACTCCCAAATTTCATGGTTTAAGCTCAAATTCAAACCTGACCCCATCATTTTTTTAATCCAATCGTATCCAATAATGATGTAAAGATAGAATCAAGTTAAATCATCTATAGATTTAAGATTTAACCTTTATTAACCTCAAAACCTAATCTAGGGCTTTGAAAACATCATTTTCATGCTTTTAGGTTCATAAAATTGAAAATACAATGCATATCATATAGATATTCGAGAATAGTCGTAGATCCTATCTTTAGGATGCTAGATCCACATGAAAGACGCTCAAATAAGCTCCAACGTCTAGTTCGAGCCTTGAACGGGTAAACAACTACGATTGATGCGAGATATCTCACCAAGAGAAGCTAAGAAACTCCAAACAACCCTCCAAACCCAAATTCTAGCTCTCACTTCTATTCTAGAGAGAGAAAAATGAAAGGAATGAAGGTGAAGTGCTAAAACCCATAACTTACAAGTTGTACGCCGACAGTCCACTTGAGCGGACTCCCCACCGCTCGAGCGGCCCCCAAACCCAGAAATAGTTAGCCACCTGTTCGCTCGAGCTGTCAAAATTGGGGTAGAAATCTCGAACCAAAAAAGTTAAAACTGAACCAAACATAAGCCAAACACCTCGTAACAACATTTTCATGCATTACCCAACATCTAACCGCCATTAGCAAACATATATAGGCTAAAGTTTTAATTTTTACGCATGATTTACACATCTAACTGTTCTCACGAACATAACATACTCATTTTCATTAATACCAGAAAATGATAAGGGACCGGTCCCAACATAAACTGTGAACCAAAAACTTATATTCTACAAGAACCGATAGTTTAGTCTTCTATGTATAAACCGAACTCTACACACCCGATTAAATACTACGTGGAATAAAAGACACCCATACATAACATTAAATGAATAATGAAACGCATACATTGCTCATTATGATTCTCATAAAATAGAAAAACTAATTTTATTAAAAAATAAAATTAAATACTAAAACCAAAACTATGATTTTTAAAATACAACCTTAATAATACTACCTGTCAATTTGGCAATGCCTTCAGGCATGATGGCTCTAGCCATATGATGGGATTCGCATCATAGACTAACAGACTTGGAGGTGATCGAAGAAAGAAGAGACAAGGCAAGGAAAAAGTTAGAAAGAACACAGCAAGAAAGAGAAAGAGCATACAACAAAAAGGTATATAAACAGGAATTCGAGGAATGAGACTTGGTCTGGAAGTTAGACGATCCAATTACGAGGGAGCTAGTAGTACCTAAGTTTTCTCCCAAATAGGAAGGACCATTCAAAGTCATGCAAGGCAATACCAGATACTACAAATTTATTAAAGTTAACGACGATTTTAGAACAGGACCCATCAATTTCAAGTTTATCAAAAAGTATTATGTATAAAACAATATAACTAATAAAACAGCATTGCTAAGCTAATAAGACAGTTCAACTAAGCAAAAAATTTTCTCTTCATTTTCATTTATACAAAAAAATGGATTAGACAAAGGGTGTTCATAATACAAAGCTACATCAGATCTCTCAAAATTTTGTCATCTAAACATATGACTAAAGGAAGATTGGGATCATCGGAAGGCAATCGAGCCAGCTCCACTTCCAACTCTTGTTGCGCACAAACAAACTCTAACTCTACAACCGCCAAAGCAGTCTTTAAATTAAAAACTCGATGAGTAGCCAACTTTACATAGTGCTCATTCTCACGAACTCAAGCTAAAGACTCAAAATGTAATAGTAAATTTTGAGCGGACTCTAGCCAAACACGAAGCCAAATTAGGCCGTGCTTCGCATTCTCTAGGTCAAGCTTCGCGTTCCCCAGGTCGTCGACACCAAGGAAAGAAGTATCCAATGCGACTTAGTCTAGGTCACTAACAATAAGAACAGATAGCTTCTAAACTAGAGAACTCAGAGCATGAAGATTGAGGCTTGGCAGGACAGGACCCTTAATACAAAAGTGGTTGAAGGTCTCAGTATGGCAGGCTTAGATAACCTTTAGATTCCCTATGTCCTTCGAGCTAATCCAATGATCGAGAAACATGTTAGGGGTCTTTTTGGGGAGTCGAGGGTTAGCTACGGAGCCCTAATCAAGCAAAAGAATGGCATCCACCACCCTGTGAATGTTGGCCTCAAATGTGACTACAAGAAGACCCAGCTCCTCGCTCTTCGAGTTGAACTCTTCGGTCTTAATTCGACTTATAACGTCAACTCTAACATGGGATTCCTCTACTTCGAAAAGCTAAAAGTTAAGGAGAGAGTTAAGATAGGCAGGCAGAGACATGTGAGTTGCATACTCTACCTCTACGTCGGAACAGAGCTAGGGAGCCAAAACACCCAAAGCCTCATCGACTGAGGTATCAAAGCTAGAGCTAGGTAGAGCTGGGACATCGAGAGTCTAAGGAGGCAAAAAGATATGAGACGATCCCCTTCTTGAGCTACTATAGGAATTAGATGGAGAATTAGACACATCGATGAGAGGGGTACGAACAACTCAATGGCGAATCAATGTGAGCTGAGCAATGGGGAGCTCATTGCTCAAGTTATCATTTGAAGAAAGAGATGGGGTTGGTCGAGGGAGAGGGAGAGATCAAGAAGCAGGCCCAAGTAATCCATACAAAAAAAAGGGAGTGAATAATAATTAAGGAGAAGATCCCAAAGAATAATATATATTTATATGTGTGTGTGTGTGTGTGTGTGTGTGTTTTCATCTTACCCGTCGAAGGCGTTTCAGAGGAGGAGTAGCCATTTCTTTCTCACAAGCAGGGTGAGTGGATGTGGAAGAAGAAATGCCAACTCTAGCTTTAGTTGTTGTGTTAGCTCGAATGGCCTCTTACTTCATTGATCTAGTCACTCTCCCCTTTATGGCTCTCAGTGGTTCAGCACGGACAACATCTAGAGGAGGAATTACCCCAAACTCAATAGCCAGCATGATGCATTTGCTATAGGTGCTACGTGGATGCTTCCTACTTAAAATCCAGCACGATGTGGTTGACTTGAGAAGTGGGAAGAATCAAGATTACGTCTCCAATACGTGATAAAAGTAGACATGTTTTGGCTAATCTGACCCAATGAAGGCAACTCAATTACGAGAAGCAGAATGGTGTAACAAGAATTCCACACATGAAAGGTTCAAAACTCTCCAAGTAAGAACGCTCACCAAAAGGGATGTGACGGGACAGTTTGGTCATAAGCAAACTATCGAACAATGTGGTAAGGGCAAGAGTGGTTGGAACCTACCGCTACCTCGGTAATGAAAGGAAGTTAACCAGTCATTATCATAGAAATCACCATAAAATGGACATCTTCAAGAGCATTAGCGGTTTTAAGCTGAAGGTGTTGAGATGAATCAAAATACCAGTTCGAGAAAGCTATCTCTCGACGAATGGAGACATATGGGTAAGCCACGACTGCATCCGCAGTATAAAGAAAATGAGTGAACTCATTGGCAATACTTAGGCCATTCCATCGTAGAATTAGGAGACTGTTAAGGCGAGTGGTCTGAATCTTCTTAGTCTGAGGGAGAACACAGGGCACATGGGGCATAGCCTGGGAATTGCTCGTACAACATAGCCTGAAGAAAAAAACTCGTAAGGAATGTGGCGACATCATATCGACCCACCGAGCGTTCTATCTCAATTTTAATACAATCTAAGTGGCGATAAAAGGTGCTAAGGAATATTGGAACCATAGGAACTTCTTTCCCCCAAGATAGCTAGACTGTTAGAGGAAAGATGGATGGACTGACACTGTCCAGGGGACTACTCGATATAACAAACATAAAGAGAAATAAGGAAATGAAAGTTGAAAGAAAGAGATGTCCCTGCTATCCCTCCCTTGGGAATTCGACTCTATCGTCTTTGATATTCTTGGGTTGAATGTCCTTAAAGAAAAATCGAATCCACGAAGCGTAAGTCGACTTTGTAGACGAATGACATGAAGTTAGGGGATGACCATCCTCAGCAAAGTGGCTCCCGTAAGTAGCAGTCCGAGTTAAGCATGCCCAAAATTTGAATATGGTTGCTTCATCAGCTTCGAAGAATACCAATCCATTCTAAAATACAAAAAAATTGATCATTGCCAAGCACTTCTTCGACCCATTTGAACCAACCAAGTGCAGGTCCAAATGGGGTCTTAAACTATAGGAAGGAATAGGCATAATCCCCACGCTCGATTTGAGGGCAGATCGTAAATGTCGGAGTAACCATCTTAGCATCCTCTAATGCTACATCAAGGATATAAGACAATGGGTTCAGAAGAGACGACCCAAAGACACGGTGTCAAGTGCACGCCAAAATAGATAACCTTTGCCCCCGAAGAAAGGGGTTGAGCGCCACTTTGAGTGTGAGACAATAGACCGAGCCTCAAGATAGGCCATGTGGTCACCAATGTTCGTAGCGGTGGAGGAGCGAGAAGCACATGTTGCCATGAGTGCAAAGAAGAGCAGGAGAGTTGAAAGAAAGAAAGAGAGAGAATAATAAAAAAAAATACTCAAAAATGGCAAGGGACTATATAAGGACCACAATAAAGTATAAATAGAAAAGTGGAGTAAAAGCATCAATGGTTAGAAGCAAACCCAAGAGTCACGAAATAAAAGCGTTGGCACAGGGAAGACGATGCAACGCTGAAGCTAAAGCATTTATTAAAGTGCACGAGCATGAGTAGGCGCGTGTAAGACACACAAGAGAGCGTGCAACTCACGCACACGCAAATGGAAAAATGTAGATCCCCATAACTATAAATAATGATAATGATAATAACAAAATATCAAGATCGATAAGAGCGGTATGCTGAGCGGCTCATCTTGAATAACTCGAACCAAGCTAGTCAGCTCTACACGAAGACCAACCCCATTAAACAATAGTAAAAAAAGGCCTGGATGGTGAACCCCTCATGAAGAAAATGAGAAGTTTTAGTTAGGCACCTCGAGTGATTTGAAGGCTACGAAACACGAGTAACTCGAACGGGTTAAGTTGTTCAAACTGAACACTCTAAGCATTAGAATAGGTAGCTAAACATTTGTGGTGCTATGATATATTACTACTGCTTATACTCAAGTTACTGAGGCCGAGCTGTGATAGAACAAGAATCAACGCACCCTGAAATGTACGAATAACCTGTGAGACCCAAATAACTCGAATCATTCGAGTTGCTCTAGTTGGTCAGGTTAGACTACTCAAGTCAACCCAATATCTTGATAAATTAATAAAGTCATGGGGATATAAAGTAGCATCGGCCCTAATTTGTATTGTTTGAGTTACTAAAGACTTGAGTCATTGGGATCCCCCCAGTAGCTAGGCTAATTAATGTTGCTGCTCATCTAGCAGAAGCACAAGAAAAATAGCCAGACTATGTAAATGTAGCCCCAACTACAAATGAATAGATACCATAATACAAACTATGTGCTTATATGGCCATAACACAGACCATGAAAGCAGCACAGACTGTAAGTGTAGCTTTAACTACCTAATTATGATGATATAGCACAGATTATGTGGTTCAACACTAACTGAATAACCAAAATGATGTAGCACAGAATATATGATCCTAAATTCCCTTGACAATCAAAAGAATGTTCTAGAGACAATGAAAGCAACGACAGTATACTAATTAACCACGAGACGTTGGGAGATATGTGACTTGGTGGCTAAGGAAAAGATTTTGTCATACCATGAGATACCCCAGGCTCACCTACTCAAATCGAGTGACCCAGAGTCACTCAACTCGAGTGGGTCGGTACCCACTAGATGCCCATGGGTTGACCTAGTCGATTTATAATAGAACACTAATTCTAAATATTCGGATATGATCTCATTATTTTTGATATATTTTCTATGATCTAATGGTATCTTTTAAGAGTCCCGTTATAATTCTAATAACTCCATCAGAGAGTTATATAAGAGAGGAATAACGTTATTTTCATGATTTCCATTGACTCATTGAACCCTAATCAGACATGTTCATACTATCAAATACTCCATTCTCGACTAGTCTTCTCATTTACCTAACTACCGTTCTCTCTTTCCGTTCTATGTTTTGAATTATTTTGCATATTTTGTCTCTTTAGAATTTAATAATTATTTTTCCTCTAAAAGAACCCTACAAAGTATAATTTATTCTATTAATATTTATAATTATGCCACGTTATTTACTAAATAACTTTTAATAAAATAATTTAATTATCATTTCCATCCATATATATAAAACCTCAATTCTCCAACACTTTTGTCATTAAGGAAATCCCAAATCTACCCTTGACCAGTGCTATTGGTTTGGTGATGTTTGGCTTATAAGAGAATTTTAGTATAAAAATTTAAAAAAATGTGTAATTATTGTAAATACATTTTATGTTTATTTTAATGATCGTGCCGTTCATTTTATGAAAGTCGAAAAGAAGATTATTTGTACAAAAAATAAGATTGATCGAGTATGAATAACTAAACTAATTAAGCATATTTATTATAAATAAAATAAACAATTTATTCTTAAAATTATATATACCATTAAAATAAATATTACAAGGCGCTACATCTATAAATGCTCGATTAATCTAATTTTGTACATGAATAGCCTTCTCAATATTCTCTATAAATTAAATGATTCATATCATCGAGATAAGCTTAGGATGATTTCATAAAAATTAAATTTGTTCCTTCGTTTTATTCGTTTGTCCGAAATTTTGTCTATTAAAATGATCCAGAATTTTGTTTATTAAAATGTGTGATTGTTATAGATACATTTTAAGTTTATTTTGATAATTCGTATAGTTCATTTTGTAAAACTAATTTAAAAGATAATCTATGCAAAAAATTAAATCGATCAGATATCAATAACTAAATTATTTAAAAATATTTATCTTTAATAAAATAAATAGTCTATTCTTAAAATTATACACACTATTAAAATAAATATATTAGTCCATTGTATATATATATATATATATATATATAATCAATCTATTTTTTACTAGAATAGTCTTTTTAATATGCTCTATAAGATAAATGATTCGAATTATCGCAGTAAACTTAAAATAGACCCATAAAAATTAAACTTCATAGTAAATTTAAGTTGGACAATGGAAATTAAACTTTACATTAAATAGATATTTTCTAATGTATAGTTATTGAATATATTTTGCTCTACGATTTTTAGTCTTTTTATTTTTTTTCTTATAACTTAATTTTTTTATAAATATAGTTGGTCAAACTATTAATATAAAAGATCATAAATTATATTTAATTAAAATAAAAATTAGCGATTGAGATGAACTTTTATGTGAACTGTTGATAAATTAATTCGCAGATGTGAAATGATTTATTATTGTAAAAATATATAATTTTTTCTTGCATAGTACATGTATAGCACTATTATATATACACATTAATCACGGTATGATAAAAAGAAATTTAAGAAATTTAGCTCATTTAAAATCTAGAAAGAATTTGATTGGTTAAATTAAGGTACTTCTAGCGGAAGTCGAATACTAAATTTTTGAATTTACAGCTGATCTCAGTGATGACCTTAAACGCTAGACTATACTAACAGGTTGTGTTCAAATTTTACTATCATTACTTATATCATACATTGATAATTCATTATTTATACCCAAAATTGACAATTTTGTTAATTCTTCCGCATTAACTTATTTCGTTTGTTCCTTTGTTAAAAAACTCTACAAGTTTGAAATATATGTACATTCACATATTTTAAAGTAAAACTATAAAATATTAGATTTCTTTATATATTGTACAATCACATGTTTTGCAGATTTACAATCACATGTTTTGCAATATTAATTTTACTTTATTATTATTAATTGTACATATATAATGTATAAATATTTAACATAAGACATGGATCAAATTTTTTCTTAAAATTCCACATTTATATACTGCGGGTAAGTGCGGTGGGATGGGGGTTGAGATGGGAACAGATAGTGGAGAGGGATGATAGCAAGACGACAACATATCTAATAAATGATGGAAGAGATAAGGTTGGTTGGATTGGTGCAGCATTTTAAAAAGGATGTAAGAGTATTTTTACATTTTTTCTCAAAATTAGTTATCCCACTTTCAGTTTGGAATTTCTTGAAAATAAATTTATTAATACAAAATGAATGAATAATACCTATTTTCCACGACAATACTACAAATCTAAAAATTATTTCTAAAAATTTATCCATAATTCAAAATCAGTAGCTTAGACTTAATTACAGTATGGTCCACACAATACATAACTAAGTTTGAATTCTTCATTTTGAATTTGAAATAATTTTTTGGGTTTCTTTTCAGGGACCTTAGAATTACCAATTTTTCTATTGTCCTAAAGTTCGTTAAGTCTTTATTTTTTATTCTACCTGAAATTATTCAGTAAGTATATGTCAAAATGTTGATATGGTGTGTTCATTCAATGTATTTTTTTAGAATCACTTTATAAAATTATGAATATATAGTACATATATATTGAGCAAATCATCTTAACAAGTTTAATATGGACAATTAGTCCCTTCCAAACTTCACTTTAATCAAAACAAAACAAGCCCTAATTATTCATATTCAAAGGGAATCAACCAGAGCAATTCTTTATAAAAAAAATAAAAAAAAGGAAGAAGAAAAAGAAAGAGTTTATTTTTTACCACAGTTAGAACTTTCAATAGTATTCTATCTTTACAACAGCCCAAAAAAATTTAAAATCACAAATTCACATATGAAAAGTTAAATTGATGCTATTAAACTATAAAAACGACTCGCATCAACAATTAACTCCTTTGTCCCCATCATTTGATTTCAATTTTAATTTACGACTTTGATTTTAGCTTTCACATTTGATCTTTTATTTCAATTTTGATTTTGATTTTGATTTCTATAGATGGTCAAAGAAGAAAATAATAAATCAGTTAAAAAAAAAGCAACTAAGCCCAAGTAACTTGAGAAATCCAGAAGTATGATGCCTAATTGTTCGGGACAAATGAGGATTTTTACACATAGGAATTCGAACCATTTCGACTTATCAACGGCTCGGCTAAACTAGCATCATTTGCTCGACCTCAGAAAAGGGAAAGAAAACAAGCCATTCGGATATCCAATTAAACTGATTAAGGTACTCCCACTTACTCAGGTTCACCGAAGCCTTAGCAGATTTCTTGAATTCAAACTACTATGAGGTAAGTTTCTCGGATTTAAGCTGATTCGAGTAACTCAAGTTACCTAAATAATTCGTAAAATAAAGCTCCTCGGCGTGAAGATTGATTTACCAGAGTCAATGAGACCTCGAGCCGATCATATCAAGATATGAGCTACTAGCCCCTAGTAGCTCGACTACCGTGTATGGTTGCCTCTATGCAAAAATGCAGGTCATACCAAATTTGAGTAGCTCGAGCTACTCTAAATTGATGGCTCGGCTGTTGAAAGGTTAAGCTTCTCGGACCCATAATAACCCGAGTTATTGAGATCCCTAGTAGTTCAACCAGTCAATACTATTATTTATCACAAGACATTTCACAACATTGACTATGAAGCGTAGCTATAAATACGTGTAAAGACATTTCATAGTACAGACGGTGAAGCATAGTACAGACTATGACAGTAGTTCTGACTATTTGATTTTATTACTATGGCACAGACCATGAATACAGCACAGATTATAAGAGTAGCTCTGATTACCTAATTATGGTGACATAGCATAGACTATGTGATTCAGCACAGATTGAACAAGCTGGACACATATATATATATATAGCACAGACTATATTAAGATTCCTTTGAGAATCGAAGTGTCCTAGAGACATTGAATACAATGGCAGTACAATCCTGTACAGAACGTTGGGACACATATGGCTCGGTGGGGTAAGGAAAAGACTTGTCGAGCTATGGGACCCACCCACTCGAGCCACTAGAGTGACCTCTGAGTCACTCAATCCGAATGGGTCAAGTACTTAACTCGAATGGGTCGGGTACTCACGGGCACCCGTTGGCCAATCAAGTTGAGTTGGAATAGAACACAAACTCTTAAGAAAATGGTTAATCTACGGATCTTATCTCTTAATCCCCGAGATTACCTATCCTAATTCAATTTATATATTGGAGTCATGTTCTAATCTTAATAGCTCCGTCAGAGAATTATAAATAAAAAAAATTATCGTGCTCTTAAGAGATAATAATTCATATTTTGATTCAGATCATACAATACATGTTCATACTGTCAGTACTCCAAACTCAATTAGTATTCTCCTTTATTCAACCATCGTCTCTCTCCGTTATGTGCTTCTGATTAATTTACATACTTCACATTTCCAAATTATTTATTATTTATTCTAAAAGGACCCTACAATTTCTCATTATCCACGTTCAAAATCACAAGTCATCTTAACAAATTTTTAGGAATAACTCATAGAAAATAATATAAATTAATAACAAAAACTGATATTAACTATTAAATTTCTTAATCAAGGAATCATCTAACCCACAGTGGTAACCAATACAAAAAGTAAATAAAAAACTGTAAATAGTTGCTAATGGAAAATATAAAACTAAGAATGGTATATGTGTATATACAAAAACTCATATTTTTCCAACTTTATGCTGCTGGTTCAATCTTCTTCATTTGGATCCCATTCTTGTTTGAGTCCACTTCATCATCATAGGCATAGGCAAACCCACCATGTCGGGTCAGATCCATGCCCGACATCTCGTCCTCGGGCGAGATCCGAAGAAGCTTAAGCTTGTGAAGAACAAAGAACAGGGTACCCATAGTAACGCTGACCCACCCAACTATCACCAGAATCTGGATCACGTGAGCCGCCAGCAGCCGGCCGCCGCCGCCCATAAACAACCCATACGGCCGCCCCGGCTTCCCTGGATACACCTGGTTTACGTACTTCTCAGTGGCAAACAGCGCCGTGAAAATAACGCCCCACGCCCCACAACCGCCGTGAAGCTGCGCCGCCTCTAACGGGTCGTCGAACTTCGCTTTCTCCGCCAGTTTGTTGCACCCAATCAAAACCAGCGCCGCCACAAAACCACATATTATTGCCGCCCACGGCTCCACCACCGAGCACCCGGCGGTGATTGCCGCGAAACCTCCCAGAAGACCGTTACAAACGTCGGTGACGTTCCAGTGGCCGGAAATGATTCTTTTCCCAAAAAGCGTGGTTAACGCCGCCGTGCAACCGGCGAGGGTGGTGGTTACGGCGGCCCTCCCCACCGCGCTCCACTGACCATAGTAGCTGCCACTGGTGTACGGACTCGAAATCTTTAAAAACGAACCTGGATTGAAACCGTACCATCCAAACCAGAGCAAGAAGGTGCCAAGTACTACAAGCGACGCGCTGTGTCCCCGGAGCGCCAACGAGCGGCCTGATCGGTCGAAGCGACCGAGTCTGGGGCCTTCAATGAGTGCCCCATATAACCCGGCGATGCCACCGACCATGTGGACAACGCCGGAACCGGCGAAGTCTATGACACCGGACCCGAATAACAGATTAGCGGTGTTGCCGGCGCTGGCCCAGCCGTCGCTGGACCAGAACCAGTGGGACACGACGGGGTAGACGAATCCAGTTAAGAATGATGAGTAAATTAGATACGCAACGAACTGAGTCCGTTCGGCTATGGAGCCACTGGTTATTCCGGCGGCAGCGATGGCGAAAGCCCATTGGTATAGGAAGTAGCTGTAGTCGAAGGAGGAGGAGGGGATGGATTTTAGGGCGAAGTGGTGGTGGCCGATGAAGCCGTTGGAGGGAGATCCGAAGGCGAAGGCGAAGCCGAAGAGGTAGTAGAAGAGACCTCCGGCGGCGGCGTCGAGGACGTTGGTGAGCATGATGTTCATGGTATTCTTTGCGCGGACGGAGCCGGCGCAGAGCATGGCGAAACCGAGCTGCATGGAGAAGACCAAGTAAGCGGAGAAGAGGAGGTAAGTGGAGTCGACGGCGTAGGTTGTGTCGGAGAACTTGTCGGAGACGGTGGTGAACTGGTCGCAGATGTAGGACGCGGCGGCGGTGGCGTTGGTGGTGTTGGAGCCGAAGAACTGAGCCAGTTGGTCGGCCGAGCAACTCAGCGACGCCGCCATGGCTGGTTGCTACAAACAGAAAGATTCAGAATGAAGACCTGACAGTAATTTCCGTTTTTATAGAATAATTCTAGCTAATCATAAACCATTTATGGGTCACATATGATGTAATGAATGGTCACAATTTTTTGAAGTTGACCTATCATCACATTTTGTAAAATTCTGATTCACACTTTTTTCTTTTTTTTTTTTTGAGTACGTAATTACATTTTTGTGAATAATTTTGTAGCTGCTTTATGTGTTCCTGGAATTATTGGTTTTTATAGTTAAGAGACCGTCATATAATTATTTCTTGTGAATTGATTCGTTTCACATTTATCTAAATGCACTTTCTTCCTGTTTGGACTCAATTTTGAAAATTTTACTCATTTTTTTCTTTTAATTCCTTTTTACTTATTTTTATTTTTATTTTTTTGAATTTTTTGACTATCTTTTTTATTTTATTTTTTAAATTATCTTGATGAAAAGAATAAAAAAAATTTAAAAAAATAATAAAAAAATAAATTTTTTTACTAAAGATGAAAAAAAATAACATGTTGGGTTATTAGCTTATTTTGTCTTTTTAAATTATTTTTATATATTTTAATTTTAAAAAATTTACTTTTCTATCTCGTCTCAATTAAAAGAGTTGAAAAATATAGAAAAAAATTAACTAAAAACAAAATTAAGCAAAAAAGAATAAGCAAATAAATAATTATCTCAAACATAGACTTAATTTTTTATTAAATAAAATAATTAAAGTAATCTATATAATATATAAAAGTATATTAATATTTATAAAATAATATTATTACAAAGAATATTTTAATAAGTACTTGAGCTAGTAAGGATAAAAATTGGGGAGCTTTGGCCTCTGGTACCATTGCAAGACTTGTTTAGGGTTAAATCTATGTAATTACTAATATTCTTATAAGTCTTATATCTTATTATTATATTAATATTATCTCTATTTTTTTTTTCATACCGATACAAATTCAAGTTTTTCGAATAATAAAAACATTTATATGTTAAAACTCACCGTTATATACGGAATCCCCAAAAATGCCTTAGAGAAGAATTTTATTTATTTTTATTTTTTTAAAATTCAAATAACAAATTAAAAAAGTTCATGTACTGTGAAGATAAATCTAGAGATCCGTATAAAGAGGATCTTGGTAAGACAAAGTTCTACATTATTGACTCTTGAATTAAGACAAAGTTTATGAGTATTATATAATTTTATAATTTTATGTGTCGAGAAGTTCCTTTATTTTGCAAAAATGAGAGATTTTTATAACTGGACTCTCCCTTTAGTGTTAAAAATAAGAAGTTTAATTTATCATATATTGAATGTCTCATTTATTTAGAAAAATGCCTCGTTGTATTAAAAAATTAGGCATTGTTCTTCTCTAACAAAATATTATCTTATTTCTCTCAAAAAATATTATTTCATTTCTTTGTAGAAATTTTACTTATTTTTTACAGTCAACGGACGCACTTTAACCAAATACATTTTCTAAAATTCATCGTTCCATGTGTACAATCAATAAAATATCTCATTTATACAGAAAATCTCATTTAAGAGGGATATAACATTGTTAAATGCCCATTCTCCTAAAAAAAACACTTATTTTTTTGGAAAAAAATATTTTCTCATTTTATGTAAAAATATCTCATTTTCAAAATCAATGCATGTTCAACTAAATGTATCTTCAGAAATCCATCATTCCATTTGTACTTAATCAATGGAATGCCTGATTTGTTGAAAAAATATATCATTTTAATAAATAAGACAATGTAAAATACCTCACTCTCCAAATAAAAAAATTACCGTAAATATTGTATTATTTTCATAATTTACTCAACTCATTACCTATTTTAGTTAATGATAAGATAAATTACACTTACACCAATTGTATTTTAGGGTAATAATAATAACACTCATTTTATTGAAATTAAGTATTACAAAAGTAAAAATTTAAGAGAATGCAGTGATATTTCAAAGAGAAGAAGGGATGTCAGTGTTATTATCCTTAAATACAGAAGATGTAAGTGTAATTTATCCTTAATAATATAATGGTATATTTGTATAAATAAATCATAAATTAAAAAAATAGAACCTTATAAAGTAGCCAAAAAGTGACTAAAACTTATTTCTAATTAAACAAGTCCACCAAATAAAATCTCATAATAATTTTTCCTAAAAACTAAATTGTGTAAAAATAAAAGTAATTGTGAAATCACATTAGAAAAGGAACATATTATTAGAATCTTATTCTATTTAGAATTTTCTATTCTCGTGTTTCTTTGTTGACCAATTGAAAGTATGACTATTCAACCAACTAGTTAGGATTTCTTTTAACATAATTAATAAAAATGTAAAATAAGACTTTTATTTTAGGTCTAAGCAACTACAAGCAATTAAAAAATAAAACAATCATATAAAAAAGTGATTTATAATTTTTACGTGAAAAACCCAATTTGATTAAAAAAACAAATAAGGAACTAATCTATGTCTAGGTAATCATGCACTAAATTAACAATCAAACAGTTACAAGATACTCACTTATAGATTTTAATCGAATCCTCAATCCGAACGTTACAAGTTATCTTGTCGAATTCACGTATACCATTCTCTACTTAATCATCGCAGCAACAAATTCTTAAAACTTCACAAGGAACAAATTCTCAATACTTTTACACCAGTAGAATCTTCTATAAGTAAACTTAGAAATCCATCTAAATCAAACAAAAATAATATTTGTTATTTGGATACCTAAAAGGCACTTCACATTATCTTTAAAAACTCTATATTTTAATGTTCCGAAGTTATTTTCAAGTCAGAGGGTATGTCCCTTTTATATAGGTATACAATTCCTACAATTCAAGTTTAAGTATAATTAAAGCTATCAGTGGTCCAGTCGAGCGAACCAAGGATCGCTTGAGCGATCATGTGGCAAATTATATTCTGCCTTATCTTCTATTGCATAAACCTAGTTGAATAACTTGTACTTTTGGCTTTAATGTATGTACTGTTGGAGCGAAAAAAAATTTAAACCAACATCGTGACCGTAAAAAACGACGTATGCATTTTTCTTAAAAACTGATAACTATATTAATCTAAATAGTATAATACCTTTATGAAACTTGTCCAAAAGTTTCAAGAAATTCCGAATACGTTGAAGACGAAATTGCAATCTTCCCACGAATGTCCTGGACGTACTACGACGATCACGGTGTATGGGTACCGATTCCAATTAAAGAGTTCTCCCTCCTTTTGATTTCTTCTTACACACTTATCTCCAGAAGTGCAAAATTAATTGCCAAAAGAGATAAGGGGCTGCGGCAAGGAGAGGGTATTAGGGTTAGATTTTTACCTCTTAATGATATATCCCATATATATCACTTAAGATATGCATGGCATTTATATCTTCTTACCTCAAAAATAGCAAGAGATATATATCCATCATAAAAATAAATTTCCATCCCCATATAAGGGCCGGCCACCTAGGGGCCACCTTGGGAGTAATCCCTAGTTGTGCCAAAAATTAAAACTGCTCTTCAACATTTAATTTAATTCCTATATATTCCCGGCGAAAAAATCGACATTCTAATTAAATTATAATTACCGAAACCAACAAAAAAATATCCGTGCGTATAATGGGCTATATGAGGGATCATGAGAAAGTATAGCACTCGGGCTAACCATACGAAAAATTGGATATTCCTAACTCTGTTCCTGAGCTAGATCATTTTCTGTACGAACCAGAATTTATTCCACTAAAGGACCTGACAAAACTCTTGGCCATAACTCAAATTATGTATTGAGTTTTCAATTATCAAATGCACTGAATTCTCCCCATGTTTAAGATATGGATTTTCGATAAATAAATTAGGTTACTGACAACCCGATTTAATTTCCTCTTTTCCTCGCAACCGCACTGCTTAACCTTTTGATATGCCGGATCCGAAGATCCACTGTACAGGTTTAGCATAATTAACCTATAAGCAAAGCACATGAGGGGGAACTCCTCAATCTGAATCGGACGTAGTTTTCTTCAGCTGATTATCAATCATCGAACAAATAATACCAGTACCCAACTCATCGGTAATGTTTATCTCATGGAGAAAATCTTAACCATTGACGACTCAAAATACTATACATTATCTGAACACAATTAATCAATCACTTCGGAATTAAGAGTTCGTGCAATACATGATAATACGGGATGTGAATCAATTTATATAGTCAATATAGAATCGATAATCCCGTTGATCCCGCTCAATACACTCCAAGTGTACTAACACATCGAGCTCGGACATCGAATTTCCAAAACCTGAATTCGATCCGTTCGACCTAGCCAAGACCAGCTACTATAACGATGTACTACAATCGTACCAATGGAATGTCTGGGTCCATTGCGATTGTGAGCCTATTTGTATAATCTATTAGAACCTTTGACCTGATCTTCCGTACAGCACGCACCGAGTCAAATACTGGATAAAATATACGAACTATGCATTCATACATCACAAATATAAATATGAAATCATAAATGCAAAATCATCTCAAATTGTTTCTCATTAATATGCCAGGAATCCGGAATAAAATATATAAAAAGAAAGACTTTTCAGTATATATTCCCAACAATCTCCCACTTATACTTAAAACCATGCAGAAACACACCTGACACCTAACCCTTCTACATGGTTATCACGGACTTTCTGAGACAACGCCTTAGTAAAAGGATCTACTAGGTTAACCGCATATGCTATCTAGGAAACTATCACGTCTCCACGCTGCACGATCTCCTGGATGAGATAATACTTCCTCTCAATGTGCTTTTTTTTTTGTGGACTCTTGGTTTCTTCAAGTTTGCAATCGCTCCACTGTTATCACAATAGAGTACAATAGGCAATTTTACCGATGGTACCACACCAAAGTCCTTTAGGAAGTTCCTGAACCAAACTACGTCCGTAGCTGCATCTAAAACTGCAACATATTCAGCCTCCATGGTAGAGTCAGCAATACAAGACTGCTTCACGCTCTTCCAACTGATGGCTCCACCTCCCAAGGTAAACACATAGCCCGAGGTGGATCTCCTAAAATCCCTATCTGCCCAGAAATTTGAGTCAGTATACCCAAGATGTATAAGACTATCAGCCTGGTACACCAACATATACTCCTTAGTCCTTTTCAGGTACTTGAGTATATTCTTGATCGCAGTCCAATACTCTTCCCCTAGATTAGACTGATATCTACTTACCATGCTTACGACATAACAGATATCTGGTTTAGTACAGAGCATGGCATACATGAGACTTTCTACTGCTGAAGCATAAGGAATACCTCTCATCCTCTCTATCTCCTGAGATGTCCTAGAACACTGATCCCTAGATGGAGTAATCCCATGTCTGAAAGGAATAAATCATTTCTTAGAATTTTTCATGCCAAATCGAGTAATAATCAAGTCAATATAACGGGCTTGGAATAAGCCCAACATCCTACGTGATCGATCTCGTATGAGTTTGATCCCAAGAATTTGGCCCGCTTCTCCCAAGTCCTTCATGTCAAATTGACTCGATAACTACACCTTCACCGAAGATAGCAATTTCACATCGTTTTCGATAAGGAGAATGCCATCAACATAGATGACTAGAAATGTCACCTTATGTCCATTGCGCTTCCAGTACACGCAATACTCGATAGAACACTGATCAAAGTCAAAGAATTTAATCGCCAAGTCAAATCGAGTGTTCCAAGACCTTGATGTTTGCTTAAGCCCATAAATGAATTTCTTAAGCTTGCACATCATGTACTCCTGACTTTTTGCTATGAACCCGTTTAGCTGCATCATATAGATACTCTCGTCAAGAATTTCGTTAAGAAATGCCGTCTTGACGTCAATTTGCCAAATCTCGAAATCGAGATGAGTAGCAATGGATAAGAGAATCCGAATGGACTTAAGTATAGCCATCGACGAATAGGTTTTCTCATAATCGAACATTTCTTTTTTAGTAAACCCCCTCACAACAAACCTCCCTTTGAAAGTTTTTACCTTTTCGTCTGCTCTTCTCTTTTTCTTGAAGATCCATTTGTACCCGATGGATTTTTATCCCATCTAATGGATCTACAAGCTCCCAGACCTGATTAGAGTACATGGACTCTATCTCAGATTCCATAGTCTTTTGCCATAATTCTGCATCTTTGTCATGCAGTGCTTCCTTATAGTTTCTGGGTTCGGTATCATGTTCTTCCGGGATCTTGTCGTAAGACTCTCCCAAGAACATGAACCTTTCAGGTTGACGAACAACCCTGTCACTACGAAAAAACTCCTGCTGTGTACTCACGATAGGTGGTATCTCATTCCGTTCATTAGGTATGTTTTTTGGTTGTACCAAATTTTCATTCCTCACCTCTTCAAGAACAACTTGTGACTGAAAATTGTGATTTATTACATAATCCTCTTTCAATAATCTAGCATTTGTGCTAACAAACACCTTCTGACTCTTAGGATCATAAAATAAATCAAATTTAGTCCCTTTAGGGTATCCTACAAAGAAACAGACATCTGTCTTTGCTTCCACCATACTTGCATCTCCCACCAACATGTGTGCTGATCAACCCCATATCCGAAAGTGTTTAAGACTTGGCTTACGCCCAATCTATAACTCCAAGGGGGTTTTGGAAACTGTTTTAGTAGGCACTGAATTTAGAATATATGACGCCGTTTCTAATGCATGCCCTCAAAATGAATGTGGCAAGTCTGAATAACACATCATACACCTCACCACCTTCTTAAGGGACATATTCCTCAATTCTGCTACACCATTCTGTTGAGGCATACCTGGTGCAGATAACTGGAAAGTTATCCCATGTTCTGATAAGTAGTTCCTGAACTCCCCAGAGAGGTATTCACCTCAACGATCAAATCGTAGGATTTTGATACTTTTACCTGTTTGCTTCTCCGCTTTCGCCTTAAACACTTTGAATTTATCAAAGGTTTCAAACTTGCAGTAAAGCAGGTAAACATATCCATACCTAGAGTAATCGTCAATAAAAGTGACGAAATACTCATACCCATCTTTTTCTTAGATGTTCACGGGACCACATAAATCAGAGTGAACCAATCCCAACACTTCTTTGGCTCTAAATTCCTTGGCCGTAAACGGCCTCTTGGTCATCTTACCTTCTAAACAGGATTCGCAGACTGAAAGTGCCTCCACTTCCACTGAATCCAAATGTCCATTTTCAACCAGTCTTTGTTTCCTTTTTAGATTAACATGACCCAAATGAAGATACCAAAGTAGCATTTGGTTCAAGAAGAAAACTTTCTTTTTAAGTGATAAAATATGTAAATTATTCACCTAATTATTTTTATCAGTAGAAATAACATGGTGTAAAAAATAAAAAGTATTTTCTAATGTACCACAACAGATAAATTAGTTGTCAACCATAATACTGCATGAAAACTTATTAAAAAAAACAGAATATCCATCATTTCCCAAACAGGAAACTAAAACTAAGTTTTTTCTAATTTGTGGTACATATAAAATATTTTTCAAAATTAAATATTTATTTTTACTAAAATAAAGAATTACTTCTCCCACTGCAACAGCAGACACTTGGGAGTTATTCCCCATCTGAAGGTAGACCTCGCCCTCTCTAAGCTGCCTGATTATCTGGAACCCCTACAAGGAATTGCAGGCATGATTAGTGGCTCCCGTATCTACACATCAGGTTTTCGTAGATACAACCGCTAAACATGATTCAATTATAAGAGAAAAGGCAATATCTACAGCTTGCTTGTTCTTCCGGTCAGGATAGTCCATCTTCTAGTGTCCTGATTTCTGACAAATATATAGCACTTGCCCTTAGGCACCTTTACCTTCGCCTTGGTAAGTGATGGCTTAGCCTTGCCAACCTTCTTTGCATTTTTCTATTGTTGTCCTTACTTCTTCTTCTTACCACCTCTTGGCCTATAAGTATAAGCTTTTTCAGTAACAAATGCATGGGTTAGCTTGCGAATAACATCTTTCGCTGCCTGTAGTTCTTTCAACAATTCTGCTAGAGAAAAATTCAGTTTGTTCATAGTGTAGTTTAGGTGGAATTGTTGGAACGAATCAGGCAGTGACTGGAGCAGGATATCGATTTGGGATTTCACATCGATTTCTGCTCCAAGGACCTCTAGCTCGTTAAGAAGACCTATAATCTTCAAAACATGGTCTCTAACAAGTGTACCCTCGGTCATGGTTGTGTTCATAAGAGCCTTCATGGTCACCTGCCTTGCTGCCCGACCCAGATCACCAAATATTTTTGTAAGGTTCAACATGATCTCAGCTGAAGATGCCATAGACTGATATTGGCATTGCAGAACATCCGACATAGATGCCAGGATGTAACAGCTAGCCATCCGATCAGCTTTCTTCCATTTCTTATAAGTCTGGACCTCATGTTCGGTGGATCCATTATGAGGAGTGGGAGGGCATGGGTCATGCAATACAAACCTATAGCCGTCAGAAGCTAAAACAATATCGAGGTTCCGTTTTAGTGTGATAAAGTTTGATCCAGTAAGTTTATGTTTTTTGAAAATTGCCGCTAGTGGATTGAATGATCCAATTATTAAATCCTGATAAACAAAAGAGAAAATCTTTTTAATTCTTTTATCAAATTAGGGTCACTCAACCTTTTAATTTTAAAAAAAATTATTGGCAACCCAAATCATTCGTGATTAAATAGGTCAAGTAGTGTGGACGTCTACTAACCAACACCCGTCCAGACTGACATGTTAGTCCATTAATTTACTGTCGGAACCAAATATCATAATAAAAAACCACCGGCTCAGAGTCACATCAATTAATAGGCTACGTAGTATGGACGTCTAACAATCAACGAATAAAGAACTACTAGGTTTTTCATTCCTTGAGATAGACATTCCATGTAAATTAAATAGTCAATAAATTTTGATTTTCACAAATAAAAACAATGACTCCTTAGGGAGGATATTTTTATTCACGGGTTAAGTGTATAATAATTACTTTTAATTTGAAAAAGCCGTGTCAAAGCCCTAGGCCCAGTGTGAACGAACCTTACTTCGCACTATTTTCAAATCTACTTCTTTTGAAGAATCATCCCGAAGATACCATGACAATAACCATTCCTTATGGAGATCGAAAATCGAAACCGGCACGCGAACTATAATCACATCTCCTACGAACGTGTAATAGAGACTGTAAGATTTATCTATTACTAAATCCTTCCCCTACTTAATATTTTAAAAATTGAGAGTTTTTTTTTTGTTCATTTTAAACGATTAAACATATTTCAATTCCTGATTAAAATAAATTCAATTTTAATCAATTAAAATATTTCTTGTTTAACTATAATAAAATAAACAAAAAGTTTCTTATTTAATTTTGCAAAATAAATTAATTACCCAGGTTTTAATTAAAAAAAATTTAATTAATTTTAACGCAAAAATTAAATAAATAATTATCTATTTATTTTTTCATTTTAAAAAATTGTTAGAAATATTTATTTTATAAAATCGTTTTTTCTAATATACTTTCGATAATTAAAATCATGCAAAAAAGAAAAAATAAATAAAATAAAAAACCATCAATGCAATTAAATAAAATAAATAAATAAATAACGACAAAATAAATATAAATTAAGTCTTTATGATCTAGCCATCTGTTTAATCTTTTAATCCGACGGTCTCGAAATAAAGATTAAGCGCCTAGGATTTTGGGACCCTAAACGAGCTGTCAATGATCCGAACTTCCTCCTCAACCTCTAGACCACCGTCATAGCCTCGGACCACTGCTGGAATGCTGAAAAAGAAGCCTAAACAACCCCTTATGTTGTCGAAAATCCTGCTGTGTAAGCAGCAGGATACCGCCGCCTTGCCGCCACAATCGGAGCTCCAAACAATTATGGTAGGTAGATGACTTCATCCACTGAATCCCCGCAAAAAATCGCATCAAAATTCGAAGCCGAAGTGCCCCGAAGAAATCGCCAAATTTGCGTCACTATAGCAGGCCAAAAATTCAGCACCTTCGTTTGGCCTCCATTTTGACCACCTTGCTGCCGCCGTCGAACCACCACCGGATAGCCAACAAACAACCTTAATTTCAGCAAAAAAAGTCACGTCGAAAAAAGTTGCCAAAAGCTCCGAAAACAAATCCCGAAACAGCCGCACTGCTGCTGCCCGAATAGCAGCTGCCACCGCTGCTCTGTTATTCTTCTTTTGTTTTCGTTCCTCATTTTGCGTGATCCGATTACAATATTGATCCAGAAAAAAAGAAATGAAATAATATATTACATCGTCAAAAACCTATACTCCACGTAGGAGGCGTACAACCGATCTAATCTCGAAACAAAACCGTCGAGATAAACGATTAAAAACGATATAAATCAAGCATTCATTCGTACATTTATATTACCGGATCATAACAACATAAGCTGCAAAACAAAAGTTAGCACAATAATTTTTCATGAAAAACATAACCGTGGCTCTGATACTATTGTTGGAGCGAAAAAAATTTTGAACCGATGCCGTGACTGTAAAAAACGACGTATGCGCTTTTCATGAAAACTAAGAACTATATTAATCTAAATAGTATAATACCTTTATGAAACTTGTTGAAAAGTTTCAAGAAATCCTGAACACGTTGAAGAAGACCTTGTAATCTTTCCACGTATGTCCCGGGCGCACTACGACGATCACGGTGTGTGGGCACCGATTCCGATCGAAGAGCTCTTCCTCCTTTTGGTTTCTTCTCACACACTTATCTCCAAAAAGACAAAATTAATTGCCAAAAGAGAGAAGGGGGCGGCGGCTAGGAAAGGAAATTAGGGTTTGGTTTTTACCTCTTAATGATAAATTCCATATATATCACTTAAGATATGTATGGCATTATATCTTCCTATCTCAAAAATAGCAAGAGATATATATCGATCATAAAAATAAATTTCCATCCCCATATTAGGGCCGGCCACCTAGGGAGTAATCCCTAGGTGTGCCAAAAATCAAAACTTTCCTTTAATATTTAATTTAATTCCTAAATGTCCCCGGCGGTAAAATCGGCGTTCTAATTAAATTAAATAATTACCAAAATTAACAAGAAAAATATCCATGCGTATAATGGGCTACGTGAGGGATCATGAGGATGTATAGGATTCGGCCTAACCATACGAGAAAATCGGATATCCCTAACTCTGTTCCTGAGCTAAATCCTTTCCCGTACGAACCAGATCTTATTCCACTAAAGGTCCTGACTGAACTCCCGGCCCTAACTCAAATTAAGTCTTGAGTTTCTAATTATCAACTGCACTGAATTCTCCCCTCGTTTAAGATATCGATTCCCGAAAAATAAATTAGGTTACTGACAACCCGATTTAATTATTCTCTTCTCCTCGCAACAGCACCGCTTAACTTTTTGATATGTCAAATTCGAAGATCCACTGTACAGATTTAGCATAATCAAACCTATATACAAAGCATACAATGGGAAACTCCTCAACCTAAATCGGACGTGGTTTTCGTCAGCTGATTATCAATCATCGAACAAATAATGCCAGTACCCAACTCATCGGTATTGTTGATCTCATGGAGGAAATCTCAACCATTGACGACTCAAAG